>OMLM01008100.1:15539-57257 GCA_900302695.1 Helostoma temminkii
AAAAAATACTACAAAAGTCACAGACCATGACATACACAGACATACACTTTAACCTGTACACATTTAGGAGCAGAGTAAATGAATTAACTAATAAATTATAAAGGTGCAATGGGCAATTTGCAGTAATACAAAAGATGTGTTAATATGACGCATAAGATTATGTGTGTGTTTGGTCTGCAAACAGCAGCTGTTTAGCAACAGTTCTTATGACACAAGGTTTTGATCCTGATGGCATGCAGAAGTATATATTTGCGAAAGGATCCCAGAAGAATTTCACTGTGCCATTTTCCAGTTAGTAAGTACGCTGTTCATGTTAATTAAGAGATGTTGGACCCCCTCCCTTTAGTCACGGTTGGGTTAAACAAAGGGTAACTGCACCCTTTCAGAGCTGAGATTGCATCTAATCCAGTAAACATATAGGTCACCTACTATGCTCCTGTACATCTGCCATTAGGCTAGCATGAAGACTGAATGAAAACAATGCTACCCATTATGTGTCATGCCTCCCTAACCACAGTTTAGCCCACATTCATGAATGTAACTACACAAAAAATAACACCAGACCAAGCATCCCCACTTTGCTATAGATCTGTAACCCCCTGGAGTTAAGCTGTGCTCTCATTTTTCTTAGTTTTCTGGGACACGTGGGTGTGTAACTGTTATACAAACATTCACTGATATTTAGAAATTGTTTATGTTGGGCTGTGACTTGTGATCAGTTATGCATGGCTGTGCATGATCATCATCTGTGTTTAATCCAACTTAGGTTTTAGTCTGAGAGTGAAATGCCTTATTTGTGCATTACACATGAGTATGATCATACTATATGTGATATTATCTGCAATCTGTGTTTTCTTCATGCTCTGCAGCTATCGGGCATGTCTAGGCATTTCTCATGACTAACTGCTAAAATCTGACCAAAAGAATTAAGTGAAAGAAACAGCCAACCTCAAGTGAGTGACAGGCGGTCATTTGAGCATGGAGAAAAACAAGATGATTAATTAACAAACACGCTTTGCAACACAAGTGCTTTAATCGTGCTTGATAATTTGGCAGTTGTATAAATCTCGTGGGTTCTTTTTTGACTCCTCAGGACCAGAGCACTGTTGGAAGATGCCAATATTTGTATGTAATTATTTACAATGCAACAGTCATTTTAATCTAGAAATCCAAATATTCAAAATCCAATTTTTTAGTCTAAAGCCCAGTGATTCAAAATGAAAAACTAAAAGTACCATAAAAATTAAAGTAATGTCAGCAGTCATGACAGTTCAGTGAGCTCTCAGCGGACCCTTACTCAAATGACAGAAACCAAAAAACATAAAGTTTGCTTCTTTGTCACACAGCAGAGAGATCTTCTTCACAAGATGTTCCAGAGAAACACAGGGGACAAGTGCAGAGAAAATGGAGCCATGAAATTTCCAGGGAGACTTTTGGCAGCCCGAGGAAGGAGGCTGCATCCTGACGGACACGAGAGGGAGGTTTAAAATCCCATTAGAGCCGATCAAAATTCAAAGGGAAGCATGCATAGCCTGCCCTCAGCCTAAAAATCTATTCCTGTCAGCACTGAGTAGATAGCTAGAGATGGGCTAAATTGAGACAGTCTATTTTGGTAGGAGGAGAGTGAGGGGATGGAAGGAAAACAACAGTGGAGGGAGTAAGAGAGAGGGGAATCACAGAAACATGGACATGGGTTAGGTGGAGAGAATAGCCTTAAACTTGTTTCCTTTTGTAGCGATGCAGTGGTCTGATGTAAATAGAGTGTGTTTGTTTCCCAAGGAAATTCCCGTGTATAGACAGTGTGGTGTCCTTTTTTAGAGGCGTCGAGCTGTGAATGACTACACCAAAACTCTTCATGTGGATGCAGCAAAACCAGCTTTTGTCAGTCAGCCTCGTTAATCAATTTAAGAGGTTGTTAAAATACAGCGGGACTTCCTGTTATGGAGCACGTACAGATTCATACATACAAACGCATGTGTGTGAGCACTTGGACACAGCTAGGGTCATTTCTATGCCACTGGTCAAACTGAATGAAACAAATTCTTATAAACCAGCACAGCAGGACCAGTCAGCCATAATGGGAGAACGTTTAACAAAAAGATACTCTGAAAAGATCCACAGGACACAAAATTACGTCTTTTCACTTCCTCACTGTGGGAATGGCAGGTGTATGTGTGTGTGTTTGGAAAATGACTGAAGAATTGACTCAACGAGCACAGCTTCTCTGCTCTGTCGAACCCAATGATCAGGGCTGTGTTTTCTGCTCTCCATCTCTGTCTTCCCATGTTTGCTCATTTTTTCTCACATTGATCAGCCAAGAGAGATGAAATAACTATGGCTCTGCCAGCCACCACGCACAAAACCCTCTCAATTCCAGGACTTCCTCCCAACTCTTTCTCCCACTGCCATCAGCTCATTCCTTACTCTCTTTAATCACACCCCTTAGGCAAAAAACTCTGCAGAGTGTCTTGCCTAAGGGCTGTGCTTTTAAATTAAAGACAAGGCTCTTGCTTTTTGTGAAAAGACATGAGAGGCAAGTCAGAAGGCCAGTCAATATTCATCTACACATATTACATTTGACTTGGAAACCATCTCTAAACACTAGTGTTTGTCCTCTAAAGCACTCTTGTGTTTGCATTCACACAGCGTAGGCACAGTGGCTGAGGGTTCACCCAAAAAAGAAACAGTTGGCACAAAAATCCAGTCTTTACTTTAGCATGTGTTTGAAACCAGAGGCCACAGACAGCAGGTGTAATAGCAATTCTTCAATATTTACTTGTAAACTTCTTTCAAAATTAACATGATCTTACAAGTTATGATCGTCTTCTGCCTGAAAATGAACAACAACAGACAATATCAGATCTCTGGCATACGACATCAGGAAGCCGCTCTACTATCAATGTACAGGAGACTTCACAATGGGAGAAGGGGGGTGTCTACCACAGAGTGGCAGCAGATTATCACCCTGAATGCTGATATGGAGACCATTGACACATATGTGTCATGGTTACAGTCTATTTCAGAACTGCTTCTCCTCTAACGATAAGTATTTAAAAGGCTGCACACTACGATACAGCACACCATACCTCAGCAGAGGATGGAATATTATGCCATGTGGTCCCACTTCAAATGCAGTCATGACAATATATGTATTTATAGAGAGGAGCAAAGTATAAATAGATGCCTCTGAGTAATTCTGTGTATTTTCAGTTTTTTCCATGTTTTTCTTGTACCAAACAAAAGCACCTTTGCCTGCCTAAACCTGCTCCTGTTTTATTTCCTGTCTCATTCTGCAGCGCATCACCCTGATGACCATGTTTACAGCATTATTGATCTGTTGGTTTTGGAATAACAGGAAATAACAGAAGCTATCTACACTATCGGCTGATTCATACAGACTCATAAACAGTCTGGATTTGGCTCTGAGCTATGGGCCTAATTTAGTAGATGACTTGAGTTTGCTTAAAATCTTCCTAACAGCAGGGTCCCTCTCATCTTAAACACACAGTGTTACACTCATAGCAACCCACAAACCCACGCTTTGAAACTACAGAGGATTTCCAAAACTATTGTGTCTAAAAACTTGTGCATTTCTCAGAGGATAAATACACATTATTGGTTTTTGTGACTCAAAAAATCTTATCATATATTTCTTTGTTGCATATTCACTCAGGCAAGGCATAGAGCCTTGTCATGTCTGAACACAGCTAGTCTACTGTGCCTCAGCTGTCCTATATGGTGAGTTAGTCTCTGATGGGCGCATTGTGCTGCTAGGACAATCAGCCAGAAAAAATGATTGCATGAGCCACAGAGTAAACCTAATGATACTAAGTATTGTGTTAAAAAACAATAAGCCTGACTGATGAGTGAATTCACTGTGAAAATTAGAAAAATAAAGGTTTATTAAAAAAGGTTGATTTATTCAGTCCAACGCAGAGCAAAAACAAACTACAAACTGAGGTTCAGCGACAGCATGACACAGTGTGCATGCGTCTCACAAACACATTTAGAAAGGGCAATCTACTATTCAGCAAAGAACCTACATTTCTTTTATTGCTTTTTTTTTTTTTTTTACAAAATTCATTCCTGCATTGTTTTTCCACTTGTTGTCCAGCCAGGACCTGCATCGCTACATCTTCAATGCAAATGCCACTCACTTTGAACTGTGTGTGTGACATTAATGTAGAGATAGTTTCTGTCTTCCATCATGGAGGAATCACCACAGGACTGAGCATGTGTGTGTGCTTCTGGTCTTAAAACACAACTGATATTATATTTTCAGCTTACCCTGATTCTCCTCATAGCTGCCACAATTTCCATCCGACTGTTGGGCCGAGGCACGTCAAGACTCCCCACGTACTGAAATCACACACATCACAAGAACATCACAGTCAGAGATCTTGTCCAACACAGCTGCAGCATTATGTTTCCACAGTGGCACCAGACAAACTCAGTGATAACATCTATAACTATTCTACTCTACAGTGAATCTCACTATAATTGTGACCTGCATTGTGAATGTAGAGACCAATAAATAAAATGTGGCTCCCAGCCTGGGCACCAGGGACCACTAGGGGTGATTTATAAGACTTTTTTTAGATTCCATAACTTCCTATACGGTAATGCTCATCCTATAATGTGCATGGAAAATGTTTTGAGAAAAGCTGCAGTGCTTCTCTAAGTAGAACAATATGTTTATTGCATAAAGTATGCCTTATTAATGAGCTATTTGTGCTTTGCACATATTTGAATTTGCAGATAAGTAATAAAGAAACTCTAGGGACCATACTATTTTATTATAATTATTATTTTGACTACTATAAATGGTTTTAAGCATAAAATAAGCAACTAACACAGTCACTCATCTTGTGTTTCAATTGTATTTGATGCCATGTACTTATTTACATATCTGTGTAATGAGAGATGTGCGTTTATGTGGCTGTGTGGTGCCATCTGCAATCAGAATCTTAGAAATGTGTTATTGGAATTAATAAATATTGAGAAAAAAAGAGACAAACTGAGATGATCATTAGATAATACAGACAAGCAGCCTTGTGATTTGTGTTTTAATACTAACCAGGCAAATCAGCTCAGACAGGTTAGACTACACACTGCTGTGTGTGAATCACAGTGACAGAAAACTGATGTGCAAATATTTTGATGACCAAGAACAAAATGCACAATATTTCTGGTTTCATTTCCTAAAACCATATGCTGTTTTTGTTCGTTTGTTTTATATCATTATAAATATAGATGAGACACTAGTGACACTAGACACTTTTTTAGTTCAGTCTTGAGGACCAAGAACAAGAATACTACAGTTATTTATTCAAATAAACTGTGATCGTTGATAAACTTTACATATTCTGCAAAAAGCACAATGTTATTCTACGATTCATTTGCACCATTAAACCACATGTGTCTGTTTAGGGACCATGTGTTCAAACTTGATGATGAATTCCAGCTGAAAGGATCGTGTGCACCTGCCACTGCGCTCCAAAGTAACACAATACGACACGAGTCTGGATACTGTGTGGCCTCGCAAGAGTCACAATTAGAAGGAAATGTCGCTTTATTTCACCTTAGCTTGGAAATGAATCCCATGCTGATAAGCCTCCTCGTTGTGAAGTGGCACCCTCGAGTCCGCCACATCATCCACCAGGTTGTACCTGTTCCTGGCGGGCATCACGGGCTCCAACCGCACAGGAAACAACGTTTAACAAGTAAACACACAAATGTCCACCGCGTTAGAAACGCTACAATCCCATGTGCGTGAACAGCGCGGCTCCGAGTGCGAGTTCCCTGTGGAAACGCAGTCCATTGTTGTTGCTTTCAGCTTCAAAGGTCCCGTCCTCAAGAGGGACAGACTTGGGCGCCCTTTTTCCTGTGTCACCAGGACACTTCGGGATTTCCTTCCAGATACGCTTCACGTAAAAACGCAGCAACGTACACGATGTCCACATGGGAAATCCAGCGTAAAGAAGAAGCCGCGGCTCTCTCCGCAGGTGATACGTCCTGCCCGCTCACTGTGGGTATGAGTTTTTGATTCACGTCCTGGTGGTGGCAACCCTGCACCCGTCTCTCTCCCTCCCTCTCCCCCTCTCTCTCTCCCTCCACAATGCACAAAGCAACTCCCTCTTTGGAGCAAAGTTCCCAGGCATGATGCAACCCGGAGCTGGGAGGAAATCCAGCAGGAGTGAGTCCTCCCCCAGGAGACGTTTAGTACTCCTGGGAAGTGAAGGTGGATCTGAAGAAAAATAAGACAGAAATTGCAACAGCATGAGCCACAGTACTCTGTAAATTCTGTTCTCGCTGGTGTAGAAAGGTTCTTGGACTTTAGGCTGTTTTTACCTCCTGCTATTTTACACCTTTACTTAAATAGATATAAAGAATTCGACAGGGGTTGTTGAAGTACTCAGACTGAATACTCACAAGTACTTGCCCAAAAAAGGTAGGTTACTCCATGTAGAAGTAGATGCATTTATAATTAAGTATAAAAGTACTCAACTAAGACAATAATAAACTGATTTAAACAATAATGAATAGTATAATGAATTGTAGATGAAACTTCCCAAAAGCACAGGAGGCAATTCCATAAACTACATATTCACCAGAATATGTGCTACAGCACCAATGATCCAATAATATAATCATATTACATTTATAATATACACTGGCCACTTTGTATAATGATTGCTGATATTAATTTGATATTTAAAGCGTGTTTTTTTAATTCAGTACTTTTTACTTTATTGAGTGTTTTTAAATTGTAGTAATGCTTGAGGACATTGAGGCTACCCCTGTCTGTCTCCAAAATGTCTACTAAACTACATAAATATTTGTTCATAGAGTAACTGTCCCTAAATTAAACCCTCTTCATCTTCTGATCTGAACTACTTCTTATTGCCTCATGCAGTGATTCCACCCTAGGCCATGAGCTTCAGACTATTTCTCTCAACATAAAAGACATCTTACAAGTTGTAACTGATCAAATGCCCAACGTTCATTACACAAATCTAATCTAGTCGTTTTCATCATCCCTGGAGTTCTCCCACAGGAAGCTACTAGCAGATAACAAGAGTTCAGACCGGCCATTATTAATTGCATGATAAATTGTTTTGGCATCTGAAACACAACAGCTCTTTATAGACACTAAATGGCTGTTTACTGCTCATGAAGTGGAGACAATGAAGTGCTGATTCTCCTGCTGCTCAGCCTTATCAAGCATCCATCCCATTATTTCTGCTACTGCTGATGGTATTAACATCAAACCAATAATATGCCTGCATTACAGGTTCAGTTCCCATAAAAACAGTTCTAGTGATTATCCATGAAATGATAATTAATTAAATACTAGACTAAAACTGAACACTGAAATAATGCCATGCTGCCCTCTGTTGGTTGCTCACTATAAAAGTCTTTATCTATACTGGGCTGCCTTGCATTTGTGAGGCGGCAGATACTCTTATATTGTACTAAGTAAATGAATGAATATCTATTAGTATGAGATAGGGGCAGTAATGTACCACAACTCAATCCCACTAATCTTCACTCAAAGGGCAAGAATGAAAGTAATATGTTTTAAAGGTGAGAGAAAAAGCCTTCAGCTAAAATAAGGGAGGGATAATAATGAGAAAATGCAGGTTCAATTAAGTTGTGAGAGGTGGTCATCTTAAATGTTATTGATTAATTTAGCAGGCATTAACCACCACTAAGAATTACCTCTTAAATTACTTTAAATCTCCAATTATCATATCTTCATGCTCAACTTGCATGTTTTTTTCTGAGAGTTAGATACTGTTCTAATGTCTAAATATGCAGCTACTGCAAAACAGCCAGTTAACTTAGCTTATTATACAGGCAGGAAACAGGAGGAACCTTGGAATAGACTTGTTCTGTCCAAGTATTACAAAATCTGCCTGCCAGCACCTTTAAATCTCACTATGTAACAAGCTTTAGCCCGTACAAAAACCAAAGGGTAAAGATGATAATTTGTTGGAATGGGGGTTGTTTTATGGACTCTGAGCAAGTCTCTGAATGCAAGTGAGCTTCTTTCCAAAATGCTGAACTAAATACAATTGATTATGATTGAGATTATTTTTTAGATAAATAATTGTCAAAACAAAACACTTTTCTACAAATAAAATCATGCACACAACAAGATGATTTATTGTCTGCTTTGGTTAATGATGCCAGACAGCCATGGAAAACATGAATAATGATAAGGCGCTGATTGTAATTTATCTTTTAGCAAAGCCAAGAAACAGATTCCCATCTGGTTTTATCAGTGTTATGTCGTATTTATCTCTAATGTGGTGAAGTCAGATGGTTTGTAATTTCACCATCTGATAAACAGATAATTACAGCTGCTACAAAGCAAAAACATGAGAAGAACCAGCCCGATTAGTCCGTTCTGAAGACTGAAGAGCGTCGAAAATGACAGATCTGGCCATATCCAAAAAACAGAGACTGGACAGACAAGATGGTGGTAGTGGATTGTGGACAGCGTCATTACACTGTAAATTTCAGTCACTTTGAGAAATGAATTTACAACAAGTTGCTATGTTGAGTGTATAAATAAAGCGACAGTTGCTGAACAAACTTTTGGCTGAATCTGACCAATTATTCAGAGTGGTTTACAAAGAATATCATTACTTAACTATTTAAAGTTTATCAAATGAAATATTTATATTAAAGAAGGCAAAACAGAAAAGGGTGGAGTATTATTTCCTTTGTGTGTTAGATGTCTGTTTTGTGCCACTGTGTATTTTAGGTTAATCAGGGTATCTATAAACAAAATGTAAAATATGGCCATAGAAGCCTGCATTTCTGTGAGAAAATGACATCTTATGAATAATTGTTAAGGCACTCAGGACCTGAAATCCTCTTTTAGGTGTTGCTATTTGATCATTAATAAAATAAAGTATGACACTTCAAAGGGTTATGAACATTTACTCAAACTTAAAAAAAATTCAATACTTTGATTTGTTCCTAATAATAAGTATGGGCTGGTGAAAAAAAATCCTGAATTCCTGACTCTAGAATGAGATCATCCTGTTGCCTATATGAATAGAAATGTTTAATCATCACTCAGAACGACGTCACATTAGTTTGTGGTGACACTCCTCTCCCAAGGACCATGTCAGCAAAATGCCCCCCACAGCTTATCAGAGCCACCAGCCACCTGAAGTGTTCAAGATTTGTTATTTGTCACCCATTTATACATACTGTGGTTTTCTAATTAGCAATCATCAACCACTTTAATTCAATTTTTACTTTGTTCAAAATACATAGCTCCTATGCATACTTTACATCTTCACAAATGTAAATAAACAACATATTTCATTTGGATCTTCAAAGCCATTTTCTGCAATAGCAACCAGTTTCAGTAATCACAGATCTGGTTTCAAGTGGCACTCATGGCACAGACAAACTGTTTCACGTGCAGAATGAAGACAGAATAATGAAAGCACACCACCGAAAAAACCCTCCCCTTAAAGTAGCTGAATCACAATGACAAAGACTGTGGGTCACATTAGGTTGAATGCCAATAAGCAGTATTTAAAAGCTATTTAAGACATCATCACTTTGATTTTCTGCCCCTATCTTACATTTTCACAGCGAAACAACTCAATGAAAAATGATGCAAAGAGGCCAGATCAGTGCACAGATGACAGGTGCATTAGTTTTAGAGGGCACATTATTTCACTGAAAATGTTTTCTTGATTGTTTGTGCACAATTTCAGACGTCACACTTTGGAAGCAACTTTTTTTTTCCAGTTTGCAAACAAGTGTGAACAGAAAACGTGTCTAGTCATACCAAATATTTACGCACTTATATATTATATAAGCATAAGAAACCAACACTGTAGTAGTAGCAAGTTCATTTAATTCACTAATTTAAAACAAGATCAGGATGCACATCACAACACACATTAAACACATAACCCTTACTGAAAAAGACACACTCGAGACCTGCAGAATTAGTTAATACATTAGTTTTGGATGCATGTCACTCCAATAAAACAAATATGTGGAGAAGTGGATGGATGCTGTGTAGACGGAAAGCAGTGTTTTTTGTATTTTTCACAGCCTTAAAACTGTAGTGTCTAACCATCGCATACTGCTGGTGTGTGTGTGTAGTGTTTAACCACTTGTGAGCACTGCTTGTGCACATTTTAAATGTGTTTCCTATGGCTCAAATGATACAGTAATTCATGCTTACTCTAGCTATCATACATCTTTGATCTATTCTTGAACTACCTTGTTATCTGTACTTGTACACTGTGCATTAAGTATGATACCTGAGAGTTGGTGGTTTAGTGTGAATAACCCACCCATTCACTGACCAGCCAGTAAGATAGAAGCAGCTGTAATAGCTACGTGTAAACAGATACTCCAAAAGCATCCTTATCACCAATGACACAACAGAGGCAAGGCAACAAAACAACACAAAACAGTAAATTGCTAACCACCACATACCTCAATTGAGTGACAAAGGCAAACCATGGCTCTGATGATTGTGTGGGATACAGACCAATAAGTCCCTGAATCAAGACACTTCCCTTCATTAAAATGTAAAGGATTTTGGTAGAGTAATGTACTAATTAAGACATTGTAGATATTCAGCAACAGATTTTATAATGAAACTAATTTACAATGTTTTGAAAAGAACAGCAAAAAAAAAATAAAAAAAAATAAACACAAAATCCAGTCTTTCATTACATAATGCATTATATCTGTCAACACAACTTGGTTACCTGCTCCTTCAACACAAGCATCCATAGGTCAACAAGCTAACTCACAGATCAAAGCTTTATACTGACCACTTTCGTCTTGATCTTATACCAACTGAAAAATGAAGGCATAAAACAAACTGTTTCTATCTTTGGGTACAGATACATTCACCAATGCTACAAATATTCCTAATGTCGATGCTTATTAATAAACATTCAGGCTGCAGTTCAGAGTTGTATGTGCACACTGTAATGTAAAATTCACTCAATTCATGCAATTCATACTTCATACTTCAGACTTGTAATTTGTTGATGCACCTCTCAGGCACACAGTGGGGTTTTCCAGAGTAATTCGAAGGTATTGATTATACCTAAACTTGTGTTCTAAATCCTTGATCTAACGAAGGTCGTGCAATCAAATTGTCGTCCTTTAACATTGTACACGAGTTTTTCCTCTTGGTGTGTAAATTGAGCTATTTCTTAAGACTAACAGAACTATAATCACAGATTTTCACATATCACATATTTATCAACAACAGTCAAAAAGGAGTTTGGATGAAAGGTGAAAACACTTCCAGAATCTCAAACAAGTCCAGTTGCCTCCAAATAGCACATTTGACATGGACACACTATGCAGCAGGAAGAGACAACCCTGAACTACAGCCTCAAAGTTATAGCAAATAACCTTTTACAATCTAATTAATTTCTATTCAGCTTTCCTGAAAGGATACTGTTACGAAGATTTACCTCACATTTTCCCACAAAAATTGGGTTTACAACTGACAGCAGCAACATACAATAAAGGGAACCAAATAATAAATACAGCCTATAACAAAGAAATAAAAACATAAAAACAAAGGTTTGAAGCTGAATTTATCAAGTCATTGAGAGATCCCATTTACACTCCAGGTACCAAACAGTGGACTGAATCCAACATAATCTGTTTGGATATTATTAGGTCAGAACAAGAAGACTGCAGCAGTGAAAAGTCAATAAATAAATTCATTATTGTTGTTATGTAGAGACAGAATGATAGTGAGGAAGGGAGGGTAGGAAATGATGCATGGAGGTCAGAGAGAAAAAAAAAACACGAGTGAGAAGCGAGGGTGGGAGGCACCCTCTATTTACTCAGGAGCTCCGTTTGTTGTTCCAGTCATTCTCTCTTCATCCCCCTGTTTCTGATGCTGCAGTCTGGCATAAGTTACCGCATCACCCCTGTGAGGAAAAGAAAAGGGAGAAGAAAGGATGCAAGAGAAGGGGATGATAAAAAGTTATGACAAAAGAGATGTGGGTTGAAACAAATAAAGCAGGTTTAACAAAAAGAAATTATCAAGGTTTGCTGACCTTGTCAAAGATTATTTTGTATTAATAAAGAGGATTATTAGGATTGTAAAACTTTTAGGCATGAATTAAACGTTTGATTATAACATGGAAAACAATTCAGTTAATTAATAATACAGTTAATTAACATGAGAGTCTGCTTTAATATGACATTTTAGAAGATTTTTTTATGAGTGGGATGTTAAGAGATATGAATAATTACAAAATGTATTGAACATCTTTTAATCAAATAGATACTGAGGAAATGTTTATAATAGTTAATATAATAGTTGTGTCTTTTTTGAAACATCTTACTTTTTGCCTAAAGATGCAAGGCCATACAGAACTCCTGTAGCAAAGGCGATGGCATTTCCAAACAAGGTTGTAATGGAGAAACTCAAAAATATGGGAAACAGAGCCATCCTGAAAATCAGTAACAAAAAGAAACAGCCAACAAGAGACAAAAACAAAAGTTAATAAATCATAAGGTACATGCTGTACATAAAAGAACTGCATCAACAAAATCACGTCCAATTGCTTAAGCAATATTAATCACAAATTCACAAATAATTTTAATCATAAGGTTTTTTATAGTGAAGTATTCTCCAATGACAGAAACCATGTACAACGGACACAGTTGTTCTCACCCACAGTAGAAGAAGGATTTCTGCCAGGGTTTGAGTTTGTCTGCACGAGCTGCTACTGCATTAGCAAACTCTATGAACTGGCAACAAAACGGGACCTCACATAGGAACAGCACGAAGGCATTCAACCTTGAGGCAGGAAGAGAGGACACAAATGCAGAAGTGAATCATCCTGTGCACATCCATTAAATACTATGCAGCTGTGGCTGAGTGATGTATGACTTACAGGGCTTTTAAATTCTTCTATGTCTGAGAACCAAAGCAAACTCAACACTATTGCCACACATTGTTTTTCTTGCCCCTGTAGCTACCATTAGCTGTTAGCTGAAAAGTGAATGCGTCCTTATACAGCAGCACTGCAGTCACATAAATGTCAAGTGACAGGGTTGAGAATTTAGTGACATATGAAGCTGAGTTTAAGTCTAATGTTTCTAGCAGATGTGTGTAGTTTATTGCATATTTTGTAGCGATAGTACATAAGTCCAGTGGCTGCAGTGTTGTTTCTTGTGATTTGCCCCTACGTTAGTTAAAATTAAAACTATTTTTTTTAGTTTCACTAGGTGGCCAGTGAGGTTGATTTGCAGACCATAGCATCAGCAGCAGCCCAGACTCACTGGAATTACGACAGAAGACCTGTATGTAATGCAGAGACATAAAATAAACTACAGTAGAACAGCAGAGATATACTCTGCAAGAAACTTTTGAACAGTAGTGTAGTTTATCAACGCAATATTAATTGGTATTCTAGACAAAGCTCATTTTATAACATCAGAAGACACTGTCATTGTTGCAAATGACTATTGTAGATAGAAACAGTTTTTTAATGTCTACATGAGCGCTCGGACTTTATCAGTCCTATGAACAAACAGCACATTGTGTTTGCTATGCAAGTTTACCAATTTAAAATTACAGTGTATAAATGGTGAGACTGCAGAATGAAACCTTGTGAGCACATGAAAGCGCACAGCTCCTTGTGTAGAGATAAAAGGCTCATTCTAAGCTAAATGATATGCAGTGATTAGTATTTTCAGGTGATTACACACTAATCTGCTAAAGTGAAACAAAACAAAAACTGCTGGCTGTTTTCCTGATATGAAACCACATCAAAATATATTTCCTTATTATAGTTTATTATATGAACTTTTCTAAAGATGTGAAGACTCACTTTCCAATGATGGCACTACTAACTACAAAAAATGTATAAATGAAGGGGTGACAGTGTCTGGTCGTGATGTTTTTCATCTCTACTGGTTGGCCAAATTGTATGTTAGACTGAAATGCAGAGGCTGAAAAACTGTAATTGAAGATGTTTTTTTCAGTATGAATCAACATTTTCTTAAATAAATGGCCTGTCTGAAAGGCATATTTAAAATGTCTTATTTTGTCTGACGTAAATTACCAGTATGTTTCTTGGGCATGTTCAATAATGACAGGACTATAAGTGTTTTATCAGCTTAAAAATATTATGTTTGTTGATGAAGATTAGATCATTTTTCATGACCAATGAATGCAGACAGCAACAGCAAACAATGCCATTACTGTTTTCTGCGACTGTAGTTGCTGATGTTCAACAAATCGTTTGATCTCTGAAACATCCTCACTGTTTGACTCTTGTAAGATCTGCCGTACGAGCTATACAGTATATATAGTATTAATACATAATGTCTTGGTATTTTAGAATTGCTGCTTGTCCTGTGCAATTTACGTCATGAACACGCAGTGATGTCATGATTACACTACTGCCATTTGTGCACAAGGTGTGGCTACATGTGACTATGGCTTACTATTAAAGTAATAAGAATGTAAACAAACAGGTAATGTTTAAGTACACCGCCTAATATTCTGTACTGTTCTGATCTGATGGCTGTTCCATGATTGTAGCTACATTTTGTAATGTTTTTTCTAAAAGTTGATCAATTGAAACATGTTCCAACACATAACAGAGGGATATTGTCAGGGGCTTTTTTTGTCCCAGACCGGGAATCAGCCTGCCAACCCTGGGGTTGATAGACAACTGCCCTAACAATTGAGCCGCCCCAAACAATGCTTTCTAAAACCTACTCTAATAGCATAGCATGGCCCTCTGCATAAATGCATAAAAATTTGATGACAGAATAGATAACTTTGTATTGTCCGAATAAAGCGTTTGTATTGTCTGTGTAAAAAGTGTTGTAGAATCTAAATTAGTATAAATATATGGATGCTATATATAGGTAAGCTTAACAGTGTTAAAGACTTACACCATCCACACTCCAGCAGCAATGTTTAAAGGGTTCACAGTGACACAGTTCCACACTCCCGAGACAGCGCAGGCTGAATGAGTCGGACAAAAAAGACAAAGTAGATACGCCATTATTAGATTAAGACAGATGAGGGAGAAAACTGATTTTTAATATTATGGATGTGGCTGACACAAGATTTATTCATTTAACCTTTATTTAACCAGGTAAATCCCACAAAGATTCAAGTACCCCTTTAAGACTCCTAAACGTAGGTACAAAAAGCTACACATAACATGTACCAGTTCTATTGGTCCTATGCTGAAAAGCATAAGTACAATATACTAAATTATCATTTGCATTATCAGTACTGCAGCAAAGCATAACATATGGAGCATGAACAGTAGCTAGTAAAGATCATCTTCACAGTTTGGCTTTACATTTTCCAATAGGTTAAAACAAATTAGAAAAAAAAAAGTGAAACAACGATGATATCTAATGTCCATTAATGTCCATATACAATGAAATATGTACATACTGCAATTAGAGATGAGCTGCTAGAATAATACAGAAACATGCAAAAGTCCATTGGTTCAGTTAGTAGATCACTGGTGGTGTGTTTATAGGTTGTGCAGAATCTAGGCAGGCAGTTAATTACTTTCTCAATCCTTCAGTTTAAAAATGTTATAATATCGTGCAAAAAATGGTTCTTCAGTTACCATGACTTGTCTGACCAACAGTCTAAAAGAAATTTAGAATATGTCTTTATTTGTAACATCCAATTTACAACATAAGTCACATGTTTCTCTTCATTAACTATTGTCTGTTGCTTATAATATTCTGATGTTCCTTTTGAATGTATTGTTTGATATTAAGACAAATTCAAAAGCATAGGGTGCTATAACACTTTTAAATGCAACTATGCACAAACACCAAGGAAGACTTGGTCGATTTTATCGATTTGAAAGTCAACACAGTCTAGAAGTGATTAGAAAGCAAATATACGTTTATATTCGTGAACTGTAAGGACAGACAAGCCGATGGTGTCACAAACAGTGGGTGAACTATGTAGTATATGTGCTCCTTTAGAGCATCCAGCCTCCTTAATAATACAGATCCCATTGAATATGCAGTGTCCCAGGTAGTTAATATGATACAGGTACTGTTACTCTGGTGTCACTGTGAAGGAGGGAGAGGCAGGAGGGCTGCAATGCTGCTGGAAAACTGCAAAGCCAGCAGTAAAAATCACTTCTGTCACCTGCTGTGGACTGCGTGTGTGTGCATATAATACCAAGTTAAATTAGGAATAACAAGCTGCTATGAAGTGAGCAAGCCAGGCAAATAGGCGGTGCCCAATAGTGGCTGCTTCACTGAGGTGACAATGGGCTGCTACAAAGCTTTTGTCTTGCTTGGCTGAGCCACTAAAGTGAGGTATGTTTGCAATCAAACATGACTTTCCAAATGGCATCTGATGCCATTTCAAAAAGTCCACACAAGAACAATAACTAATATGCTGACAAGACAATTAAATGTAAATGTTACAGGAAAAAAGCACAAACTTTCACTTACAATGCCAGTGTAAGCACACACACACACTCAACAATAGTATTCACCGCGCATGGATTGCATAGTTACTATTTATATACTTTATATACTTGAACTTACATATTCCTCCCAAAACTCCAGCTATCTTGCAGAGCCATCGGTACCACCATGTCATGCCATCATCCTCTGGGGTGGCTTTAGTGGTCGCTGCAGTCTCCTCAGTGCTCATTGTGTTTTCCAGCTAACAAGCTAACCAAGTAACTATTTACAGATGTCACCAGCTGCTTACTTACTTCACTGCCACCCCTGAAATTAAAAAATTTCAAAGCAAGCAAGTCTGTCTTTCCCTTCTTTTGTGTGTTCGTGTTGGGGCCAGCTGCCTGATGCCTCCAGCAGCTTTCCACACAGCTTCCCCGTCGGTCAGTACGACCTAACCGGCTAGCTCATGCTAAAAAGCACCACCAACAGCTGCCGCAAAGAGTGGATATCACCGCATCCAACTCTCAAACGTTTATGAATATCAAACCTAAACTAAAGCTGTCGCAAACCCCCTTCCTGCTGGGTTATAACTATGCACTAGCCACTCGGTTTGTTTGGTTTCACGTAGCTGCTTCGCTATTCTTCTGCTGGCTGATCAGCAGACCTCAGTGGTGCATTGTGGGAAGTTTTTTTTCCGCACCACGGTTTGTTTACTTTATTTGAGGAGTGTTGCAATAAAACACAGTTTGGGATTGTAATTCATATTTTAGCTACACATATATGTGTATTAAATTGTTAAAATGCAGCTGGATTTGGTGTTAATAGAAACCATTAAACTGCTCAATCTTGATATAAAGTTTATTTTCACGTCAAAACCGATAGGCAAGCACAAACCTTTTTATATAGTTCTAGTAAGAAGCCCCCAAACTACAAATTCTATAAATTCTAAGTATTTACAGATTGCGTTTCTGGCTAAAAAATATTCGCTAAACTGGTAAAAATAATGTTTTATTTGTTTGTTTTTGGCTATGACTATATATATGGAATTTATACAGAAAAATGTATAAAATTTGTTTAATGCCATACATGTAAAGAACATGTCATTTATGGTGCATTAGTTTTGGCCTGAAAGCTGTGGTACAACTTGTAAAAATCAATGTGAAGGTGAAATACTTTTACTCTAGTTATTATTCTGAAATAATAACTTTATGTAAAGTGTTGTTAACAAACTTTGTGGCTCTGTGACTTGTGTGCGATGGATACCCTAAACATGAGGCATGCAGCAAATGGTGGGTACTACCGGTCAGCTGTTAGAACCTATACACATATAACAACCTGTCACAGCCTGCAGGACAAAACATTAACATATTTTAGGAATGGAAAAGCGTTAAATATGGCAAAACAAACCTGATTTTGCCAGCCTCTCGCATACCAAAGTAAAACAAACTTTTTTCATTATTAAATGTTGTGTTCTTCTTTAATCACTCATTCACACTTTTATATACATAACACATTCTAGGCAAATAACTTGTGTTATCTATATGAGATCCTTGAAAAGAAATGCATCTAGATGGTGGTTCCTCTGTGTGCTGCACAAACATGGACTGTGACCTTTTCCCATCACATTTTGTGGAGGGATAAAACATTTTAGAACCAAAGTCCAATCTGTGTAGAGCTGAGGGTGTGCGTAGCAAACTCAACTGTATCTAGAGTCACTGTGTTTAAATGACCAACTTTCACTCTGACAGCAGTATGGACTTTAATGGCCTTAGAGTCCTTCGGCTGATCCTCTTTTCCTCCATTACTAGTGCTTGTTTACTTTTGATCCCTCCAGGTGTGTGGCACAACATGTCATCGACGGTCTTCTCAATCACGTGACCGGCTTCTTCAAGCTGTTTCACTAGTTGTTCCACTTTCATCATATGTGGTCTGCCCTCACTGTGCGAACGCAACAATTCCACCTGAAACAGGTCACAAGAAGCCACTGAGACGTCTCTGTTACAACGATTTACACATAAATCTCTGTAGCTTGTATTAACTGGTGTTCAGAGGTATTTATGATTCAAATCAAAAAGTAAATAGTAACCTATTGGTAAATTGTTTAGATATTTTCAAACCCCCCTCCAGCATGCAAACACTAATTTCCCATTTAATTACTGCATCCTTATTTATCCCCTCTATTGGTGATGTAAAGTGTCTGTCAGGTGTTTGACTCACCGCCTCCCGAGAAAATTCTGGCTTCTTTACAAAGTAAGGTCTTTCAGGTGATAGCGCAGCAGACAAGATGGAAAAGGCATCTGTCAACGCTCCTGACATTGTTAGTATAACAACCTAAATTACAAAAAAACAAACAAATAAAAAAAATGAACACATGACAAGCTCAATAACCATCTGAAATAAGTATATTACAGTTACACTATATGATGCACCCTTACTTGCAAATTTTGGCATAATCTGTTGTCTGTGCTCATAATTTGTGAATACAATTGCTCCGCCTTTTTAATCTCACCCTGGGAAAGAAAGATTTTAATAATAGTTAAATATTCTCCACATCTCTTTGCATGAACGAATATCACAAATGTTAAAACAAAACTAACCTGCTTAAGTGCGAATAACACAGCAAAACAGTAAGCATGTCTAGGGATAAAGTGACCTTTTATCTGTCTCTCCTCTATCAGAGCTGTGCAGATCTGGTAAGACTCTGCTGTGTTCTGACCAATATAAAACAGGACATCAGTTCAAAACAAACACCAAATTAAACACCTAACAAAATGTAATTTCTATTAATAAAATTATACACAAATTAATTAAAATGTTACCAGTTTATAGCAGGTACCAGCTGCCAACATTAGTGTGTCTTTGTTGAACGGTACACCTTGGTTCCTCATGGTTCTTAGTACCTCCAGAGCATCTGTAACAAAGTGTGGAATATTTTAAACGTGATCTTCATTTAGAAAACTAAAAATGCCAGAATGTTTCTCTGTCACTTACCTTCGTAAGAATGCTTTGTGAATAACATGTCTATGGCAATGTTAAAGGAGGTTGTATCATTGAAAAATCCTGTCATTGTCTGTTTAGACATGGCAGAGGAAATTAGTCAACTGACAAAACAATTTAACAAATGTTGTCAATAGTCTTAATCTTACCTTATCCATAATTGTGGCAGCAGCAATCTCCTCTAGACCCAGCTCATAGCACAGTCTCATAAAGAGAGGGCCAAACCTAAACTCTCCGAACGCCTGGTTTCTGTTCTCTGAGTGATATCTTTGAGTCACAGCAAAATAATTATTCAGATACCTAATACATGGTGGTAGTGAAAGCCACATTGAAGATACACAAATTTGTTTTGTGAAGTGGGTGGATAGTAAGGCAGAAATAATAATAATAATAATAATGTACTGTACCTATAAATGGCATCTCTGGCTATGGCCATGTCATCTGCAGACTGGCACACATGAAGGAGAAGCTTCAGCTCGTCCCTTAATATCAGCTCATTCCTTTGTAGCTTCTGACTGAATAACTCAATATAATTTCCTGTAAAATTAGGCAAACCATATCTATCAAGTATAACACACAATGTGAAAGAAATTACTGAACATCAATGCCAGTAATTATTTCACCTTTTGATCCAGTGAGCAGATGAGCTGTCGCCAGCTTCCTTTGCTGGAAGTCTTGAAGTTTAATAACATCTTCTGACAACAGGTGCCTCTTAGCTGTAGAGAAGAGTTTTTCAGAATATAAAACTTAAGCAGCAGCAAGAAGTAATCATGTATTAAGTAAATACAATCAAGTAAAATAAGTAAATCCTTTGTTTGTTTAAGTACATAACTACTAAAATGATGTGAAAGTTCATTGCAGTGTATAAGCATACAGCATATTTTATGTGAAATCAAAAAAGTAATAAGTAACTATATCTGTAAAATACTTGTGGTGGAGGAAAAAGTACAAAACTTCTCAGCAAGTCAGAGTAAAGTATATGTATAATGTGATAACACTTCAGCAAAATTGTAGGCAAATACAGTACTTGAGTGACTATGAAAATGCAGTTGTGGTAAAACCATTTGCCAAATTAATAATTCCAATAAAACTGAATGCAATGGAACACAGAAAACACCAAATGTTAAAACATGATAAAAATATACAATTTAAAGAAAAACAAATGGTAATTTTGAAATTCATAGCAGCGACACGTATCAAAAAAGTTGGGACAGAGGCACGTTCACATCAATGTAGCATCACCTCCTCTTTTAACAGCAGTGTGTAAACATCTGGGAACTGAGGAGACCAGTTGCTACAACTATTACAACTATTAAAGCTTATGAAGTTACTACTTTAACCACGTAACGCTGAATCGCTTTTATGGCGTTCACCATCCGTGCATGTGAAAAACGACGCAAACGAGTTTCGTTACAAGCTCAACTCATTTACAAACACACGTCGAAGCACCTCAGAGCCAGGTAATTAACTGAGTAACGTTACAGTAACTGTTACACGTGTGTTATTCACAAGGTGCTAATGTAGCTTCTCTGGCTGTAATCCTGTCAGTTTTCACTGACACTTGTGCTTCACACTAGACACATGTTAAGTTGTGTGTGTCTTACCTCCTATGCAGCTTTCAGTCCAGCCTGGCTGTGTAACACCACAAAATATTCTTTTAGAGGACTCATGTAGTAACGTCCGACAACATCTACCAAACCTCCCCAGCGCCATTGTGTCCACCGACTGTACCATGTAGGCGAAAACAAGGGGAGTGCTAATGAACAAGTTATAGCTGTTAGAAACGCTTAATGCCCACCAAAATAACCAAACCAATTTTACTTGCTAACATGAATAACTGTTCTAACTGATGCAGGATGCGGAGACCTAAATATTTATTTTAATATGCACAACACGCAGTTTGCAGTTGGTATCATCCAATGTGGAAACGCACTGACCCTGTGCAGGGAGACTGCTTGAAATATAAGTGACTACAATTACTGTGGTTTATTTCTGCTCAGTTACTCGGAGATGTGTTGCTATTACTTGCTGTGCTTCTGTAGAAATGGGACGAAAAGTTTCAAAATTTTGTTGTAATCACCACAGAAGCCGAAAAAGGTGTTTATATTTTCACCAGCAGGTGGTGCTCTAGCATTACACTTTGAATATGTCTGACGAGTTTGCTACTTCCAAGAAGTTTGGACATGCTGTGACTAATAATAATAATAATAATAATAATAATAATAATAATCAGTCTTATTATCGTCATCATTGTCATGTGCGAATGCCACTCTTTGTTTTATAAATAAAGTTATCTATGTATCTTTATAAATTGATAAGTTAAATTTGCTCATATCAGATCAATCAAATAATTATTTTGTCAATAAAATGTGAGAAAATTGTGGGAAAGTTATTAGAATGAAGAATCACAGCAATAAAACAGTTTTTACTTAGCCTAATGCTGAATGAAGTAAAAGCCAATCAGTATACAAAGATGTGCTTTTGCTTAAAAATCACTGAAACAAGTAATTCTATGATTAAGTTAGTTGCAGATTAATTTAGACGACTTACTAATAGACCAAAGAGCATTTGACTGTTACATATTTTTCTTTTTGAATGGATCTGTCCATGGCTAAATTAATAATAATAATAGATACTTTATTGATCCCCTTGGGGAAATTGCTGTTTTGACAGCTGCATGTATAGAACAACACTACTATGTGGTTTCGGTGTCGAAGCACGACCACACTATAACCACAACACCCAACGTGGGGCACCACAGGACTGGATGTTTAAAGCTTCATGATTACGATACTATACTTATCTATACTATCTATACTTATCATATCATAATATTTTCCTATTATTTCCTTGGTTTCAAACAGCTTTCGAACCAGATTACCTGGAATAAGGGTAGTCAACCATGGTCCTAGCGAGCTACAGCCCTGCTTATGTTCCATTTATCTCTGCCTTTCCCACTGATGACTACCTGGTTCAAGTGTGTTCAGCCAATCAGAAGCTGTAGGTGCAGGGATTGTCCAAGCCAAACAGCACATAAACTCATTTTATGAAGAATGTAAGTGGTTCAAATAGTCATGATCTCTTATTAATAAATTTATCTAACTGGAACATTGTCCGGGTCTCTATAGTAAAAGGAAACCATGTAAATGAGAGAGACTTCTAGGTTGAACAGAGGTTAAATACATTTAAAAAACAGAACCTTTACACAGTTTATAGTTGTTTTACTATAGAATAATTCACTAAGCACCAAGTCTTGCAGCTAGTTGATGTACTCATCGACCTACAGCATTGTGTATCAGGGACTTATAACTGCTGCTGCTGCTGCATTTTCTTTGTCAAGGACAAGTTGGAGTCATAAATTTGAAATTCAACACCAAAGATTTTCTAGATTTGTCTTGGCTCCATGTAAATTCAGTAAATAATTTCCCACACAACATTGTTTGCAAGTTTATAGGCTTTGTCTTTATTCTGTAAAGATATTAATGGTAAATATGAGTCACCGCTGCAGACAGTAGGCAGTGTTATGCAGACACATAACTGCTAAACATGCAGCTGTTTGGAGACATAACTTGTGAAATGAATTCCAGTGATTCAGGTGCATCTTAAATCAAATCCTAACATAGACGATGTCACACAGACAAAATAAGGCTGGGACAGGGAGGTTCCCCTCTGTTGCCCTGGCAACAAGATCTCAGCCCATCCAAATGGGATTGCTTTCTCAGCCAATCAGAAACGAGGCCTTGGATAATTTATGGTATCCTGCAAGGTGTATGGGTCTCTATGGGTTTCTCCCTCTCTCTTTCTCTCTGTCTCCCTCTCTCTCTCTGCATATGCATGCATGAATGTTTGCATATATTTAGTAACACATTTCCCTACATATAACTCATCTATGGCTACACGCTGACAATTCAGTGTCATTGCAGCTCACAGAAGTTGATCATATAATATAATTATAATAGCAACAGGGAAATATAGCAACATGCTTGTAGAGGCCTGTTTTAGCACACTGATTCTAATTTCTCTTGACAAACAGCCAGGTTCTGCCAGCAGATAGTAGCTCTTACATCTCCTTTGATTTGTCCCCGCGTGCACTTCCCTTTGGTTTTGGAAAGTGCCTCGGGTGTCCCATCATTATTAATTTATGTCTGTACTGAAACAGTTTTGGCACAGCAAAAAACAGCTAGTACTGATCAGTGACTGTGCCACCGTTTTAGTGGCATTGCCCTTCCAAGACACTTAAATAGGTTCGTACAAGACTTACAATGCAGTACAGTTCACTGAGTGACTGATTTTCTGCTGAATCATAAATGCCTATGGCTGCTTGTTTGGTTTGGATAAATAGTATTGATTCTTTTTCATTTGCACATTGACTAAATATCATAATGTGAAGTAAATACATAAACATTACATAGTTTTATGACATTATTTTTGTGTTAAATAATGTCTCCTGTCTGTTGCCTGTTAGTTCCCACAGAGAAATTTCTGATGCTAAAAAAAGATTTGTGTTGACCTACTCTTCCCTGTTAAGAAGGAGAAAACTCAAACCTCTAGTCTTTATCGCTCTATGGGAACATAAATCGCCTCTCTATACAGCACAGCTCTCAGGGACACCTGTCACTAAGCAAACCAAAAGAAACGACTCTGGGTCACAGTGTCATTTAGCTAAGCCATAGCCAGTGTTATTTATTATTTGTTGTTTATTATTTCTTAATATAATATACTATTTGTTGGTAGAGGTGGGGCTGATTTTAACCACCTTATGTAGTGCCAGAAGATTAATCAATAAATAGTACATCAGCACTCTACTAGTTTACAATATTTTTTGCAAGACTCTAAAAATTAACTAGCAACTAATGTTACTAGAATAAATGCAGTAGAGTAAAAGTACAATATTTTCCCCTGATTTGTAATGCAGTAAAAGTTGAAATAACATGGAATAATAATAATAAGTTTTTATTATTAATCATAATAATAAAATGGAAATACTTGAGGATACTTGAGTTAAGTACTTGAGTAAATGTACTCGAGTAAATGTAGTTATTACCTTCTCTGTGTTTGTGTTATGTATTCATTTAAGGAATATAATGTCATCTTATTGCTCCACACATCTTTCATTCTCTTTAGTGGAGCAGAAGCTTCAGTGAATATTTATGTCATACTTCATATACGCTATGTTGGAATTTATTCGCTTCAATTTTTTAGGTTCGTTTCCATTATTTCTATACACAAACCATTCTACCACATCAATAGTTTTTTGCAACATGCATTTAAAACAGGACAAAAAAATTAATAAAAAACACAGGCAAACAGTATATAATAATATAGCATTAGCATAAGCATCTAAACAAAGATGTAGAACATGCTTCCCATCATTTTCAGCATGGCAGGATAGGCATCATTGTATGGCTACCTAGCATGGATGGAAACATTTAGTCTTGTTTATATGTGTAATAGATCTTTAATTACTCATATTTTCTGGACATGAAAAAAACATAATGTAGTGAACACTTGTGAATACTGAATAATACTTACTGACTTACTGAATAAATTAGACTTTGACATGATTTCTATATGGAAGAACAAGCTATATATAAAGGTAATGGAGTCTTCATTAGAAATAATGCACTGCATTTATAAAACATAACACAAGCGCACTACAAAAAACTGCAAAGCCACAAATACTTATTTTTCACAACTGATTTTTATTGTGGTTGTTCTTTAGTAGTGGTTCCTCTTACATCAGATTCACCATATGGGTAGAGGAAATATTGCACACAAACATCAGAAAGCACTACTGAATACTTTCACTTGAAACTAATTGCTATAGGTTACATATGGGTTTGGGAAAAGGTGAGAAAAGGATGCAAGACCACAAGACAAATACCTCACAGCTGCAGACAAACATTATTAAAGTTCTCCCAAGAGAAAGATGAGGAGAAAAAGGCAGAGATAAATAGACAGATAGAAATAGAGGAAGTGCAGAGAAAGAAGACAGAGAAAAGAGAAATGTCAGGTCAAGAGAAATGTCTGTTCAGAGTTTGTAGGTTTGTTGTTGATTGACTGTATCGCCGTGGTGTTTGTTTGAGGCTCCTGTATAGGAAAACTGTTCCATAGTGAAAAGTCATGAACGCCTGAAGTTATTTCCCATATACCCGGTGAGCTTGGTGAGTTGACTGATTTGCCCAAAGTACCAAAGCCTGTAGTCATCAAGTTGTAATTTGTTGCATGTCTCCAAGAGCTGGCCTGTCAAAGTTAATCTAAGGCCTCTGTGCTGCTAGTTTGGTATGTGTCATGTTTGTGTTTAAAGTGTCTAGTTTTGTTTTACATACTTTCATCTAAAACACACGAGTCACTCGCTCTCACCTCAGTGTGCTGCTCCTGTCAGGGCTGTGCCTCTACAGGAAGCTGTTTCCTTTTCATCCTGGCTCTTACATCATACAGTAAGATGTTTTAAGCCTCTGTAAATGCTCACATCAACCTGAAAATCTACACTGTACTGCATCCAAAATCAAGTTTTACAGTGAAACAGTGCCACGGGCAACCGCTTGAGTTACTGTAGTATACAATGTCCTGGCACCATTTGCAAATATCATAAAAATCATGCTCCTCACATTTGTTTAGCCTACAGTATATAGCCCTGTTGTTCTTAATGCAAGTCTGAGCAAAATACCTGTTAAAAAAGAAAAAAAAGCCCCAATGTATCATAACCCGTGCATGTGTCAAGCTATTTATAATTATAATACAACGCTTTAGAAAAACAAGACATTTTAAGATTTATGAAAATATCCTGCTTCAGCTTTACGTTGGGAAAAGGAAAGCTCCCCTGTAGCTTAGTGAGTAAGTAATAGCAATGAGATCTTTTTTTAAAATAACTTATAATCTAAAATAAAATAAATCCCCTGAAAAGCATTAACATTGTGGAAAATCATACAATTTTGTGTGACAAAGGCAAAAGAGGGTATTCTAAAACAACTTCCTGTTGTGCAGTGTTAAAGGCTATATGAACAATCAAACATAACATTTGAAATTGAATATAATAAATTAATATTCATACATCAGCAGCAACATAAACCAGACAGACATCAATGTTAAGCCAACTTAAACATGAGGAACTGTTTCACAATAGTAGAGACATTGTTGTCCATGATGAATGGAGTCCGACATCATAATAATGCTGAAGTTTGAGCATACCTTCAAGTTAATTTATATTTGCCATCACATAACTATTTAACCATTTAACAGTCGTCTGCACTTACCTCTGGTGTCTAAGCTTACTGGCTTAGGCTTCTGCTACTTGCACCAGTTCTTCACTAGTTCTACATTCATTTTGACAATTACAGAACATGTGTTGCTCTATCCTTTGGTGTGGATTACAGCCATTGTCTTGTTGTTTGACAGCACTTAAACTGATTAAAAGGCTCTCATATGTTTAATCTGGGTATTCAGAATAAGTGAGCATTATTGTACAATCATGGAGAGGTTGGTTTTTGGTTCCTTATTTCCTCCCAATCCATAAACCATTTATACATAAAAAAACAAGAGAACACCTTGACATTGTCAAGGGTTAATTACATTATATAGTGAATATTCAAACCAATTTGTAGTGTTAGTCCTCATTGCTGATGTTTAGTGTGGTTTAGTACAAACAAGTATCACTTAAGCATATTTATTAAGTGTTTTTGTGTCTACTTAGGTTCCATGCTACATGGATTTGTTTTCTGCTTTTAATAATGATTCATTCTCATTATCAGACATTAGTCCACCTGATCCAGAGATCTCTTGCCACACAGGCCTACATCTCTATCTTACAAGCTGGGAAGGACTCATCCTGCATGACAACAGTGCTGCTGCTGGCCAGGACCATGATGTTCAGCTCCTGCTGTTTGTCATGGGTCTCTTGGTACCACTCCCTCATCACGTCAGTGTCATGGGTTGGAATTAGAGTGACCTAGCATTAGAGGAGCAAAGAGGATTCAGAGAATTCAGGTAAAGTAAAAATGAACTGAACCAAAACTGGAGACCAATAGTGGCCGAATATGCCAAATGGATTGATATTTACCTGCAAGTTGTTTCCCCACTGAGCCTTTCCTTCCAGCAAAGCATCAAGCACAGCCCTACTAGGTTCCTGAGCTGTCTGATCATTGCCACTGACCACATAGTAAGAGGAGCGCACTCGCTTAAAGAACTCAGCATCCACATTTTTAGCACTACAGTGATTGGGGATATAAACCAGATCCATGTACATGGGAGGACAGTTGGGCAGAGATGTGCCACTTGATACTTTTCCACTCCCTGTACCTGAAAGAGAATAACATACCTCTGACATAGGTCCTAAAATATGAACTATGTAAAATATTAAAGTGATTATTATAAAAATATATGAGAATTAGTACACTGTACTCACCTGATGTGGCACTTTTTACACCTCTTGAAGCAGAGGTATTAGTTGCATTCTTGGCATCTTTCCCTTCCCCGACACTCTTCTTTGGAGAGGCAGTCTTTGTGTCCTTGACTTTTGATAAACTACTCTTCCTGGCTGGTGATGAGGTCTTTTTTGAGAGCTTTTTCTTTTTGGGCTTCTCTTCCTCATTTGTATTCGCATTGTGAAGGTTTTCTTCAGCCTTGAGGGCTTCTGGGTCAACCATGCAAACATCGTGGTGACCTGAGGATGGAGCAGAGTCCCTGAGTGCCACAGGAGGAGGATCAGCATGCCTGTACGTCAGGGTCCTGTCAGTAGGCAGAGTCTCAGAGTCATCTTCAGAGTCAATGTTAGCATCTGCTGTAATGGAGGGGCACTCCTCTGTCCCTGGTGGAACATCTGAATCTGTCTGGGAGGGGGCAGATTCACTGATGGATGTAGGTGGGGTCTCCTCACATTGCCTTACTGAAAGCTTACCTCCTGGAGGTGGGGGCCCTCCTCCTAACTTGGCTAGAGGCTTTTCTTCATCCAAGACATTCTCTTCATTGATGAAATATTCTAGAGGGTTAGGGTTGATAAAAGATGGGGATAGTTCTGTCTTGGGGTGACGATACTCACAGGAAGTGACAAGGCAGAGGTCAACATCTGTCTTAGATGGAGCAGAGGGGCTCTTCTTAGTAGATTCTGGGTCCCTGGAGGCACAAGCAGAACTGTAATTATCCAGATCAGAGGAGAGGGGTAGATATGATGGGGAGGGAACTTTAGGGCTCACGGGGGATTTTGCCTCAGGTGTAGATTTGTCACATTTAAAAGGATTAGTCTCCTCTGCTGGCGAAAGTGCCCCTTCTTTTGAAAAGGTTAAAGAAGATGATGGGCTAGTAGCTTTGGGAGGTGAGGGTGATTTTTCATACTTCTGCTGTGCGTCAGATGTGTAAGTAACACTTTCCATAGTTGATGAAATTGGGCTGGTGCTGTCTTTAAATGGAGAGCTTCCTAGAACAGGGGATGGCTCATTGGAATGGGGAGAGTGGGTGAGAGAGGATGCCTTGGGAGTGACTGGTGACTTATCTGTCTGCTCAGTCATAGTATGTGGCATCTCTGTCATTTGGCATGGAGTTGTAACAGAGGGTGTGGACTGAGATGCATCTGATGGGGTTGCAGAACTCGCACGGACCATATCACTCTCTTCAAAAACTAAAGTCTTCTCCACTATGGAGATCAGATCTCCAGATGGTTTTACATAATTTCCATCTGAAGGACTGTAGTCGACCTCTGTTGGGCCATTCTCTGTAGTACGGGAGCTACCTCCTACAGATAGGTGATCTGGTGATTGCTTGCTAAAGTCCAGTGCTAAGGAGTGGTCAGGGGAGTCTTGACCAAACTCGATTGACATGGTAGAGTGTTCTGGGGATTTAGTGTCATACATCTGTGTCTGGCTTTTCGTCTTTGGTGAGGTATCTGGTGAGATTGACATAGGCCTGGGGCTTTCTTCCTTAGATGCAGATCCTTCGGCCTCTTGGAAGGTGGTAGGGGTCTGAACCACAGAGACAGACAGAGAGTCATCTACCTCTGTTGAATGAGGAGAGCCTACCTCAGCATGAAGGGAAGGAGAATCAGTGGTGGGCTCAGGCAAAGAGCTGGTAGCCAGTGAGGCTGTGGATGCTGAAGCTAAATGTGAAAATGTGTCTTCTGCCACCACCTCCTCCAGAGGGGTTCCTGACTTGTCTGATGTGGTACCCTCTGAAATGGACATTTTACTTTCTTCTTTGAAAGTAGTAAAAAGGTTGGTGTCTGCCTCCTGTTTAGTCATTGGTGCTGAGGACAAAATCAAATGGCTGTATTCTTCAGTTTTCTTCTGGTCAATATCGAAAGACAACTTTTCCTTCTCTAATGGAGACCCAGTCTCAGTTGGAGATTGGCTTTTTGGAGAGGACATTACCCTTCCTTCAGGTGAATAACTTTCTAGTTTTGTCTCATCAAGTTCTGGCTCTGGGGTAACTCTGTTGGAGGAATCCTCTTTATCGCTTGTGACCTCCACAATTAGTGGGCCCTCTGCTTGGTCGCCTGAAACAGGTGGAAGAGCTCCTGCTTTTTCATCAACTGGTGATTGATAGTAAGGTGTATGACCAGAGGACTGAGGCGAGTTAGCTCCTTCCAAAGTCTTATCATCTGGACTAATGGAGGAATCAGCTGCTCCTCTGGCGCATCCTGTCAGTGTGGTAGACAATTCTATAGGAGCAGCAAACAGTGATGGTGAATCAAATGTTTCCTTGTGGTCGACTGAGGGAGAACGAACAAGAGGTGACGTTGTGGAAGTTGAACTGAGTCTAGTGGAGTCATACTTCTCACATGACTCCTGAGCGGTGTCAAACCCTTCATCTTTCTTTGCAGATGATAATTCCTTATATAATTTATCTTCTTCTAGTGGTGATGGTGGAGATATTGTGGATGCAGAGTGGTTGTAGTCCTGGCCTTCTGTGGCACCACTTTGAGAGTGATCTGACCCTAGCATATCCTGAAGTGGAGAGAGCTTCTTCCTATCATACTCTCCAGATGCTAAAGTGTCAAACCTGGCAAAATCTTGTGGAGGAGATTCAGTCTCATCATTGGTGATTTCATCGCTCATGATGTCCCTTGGAGTTAACATCTCATCCATGGGAGTGGGAACACTGGAGATCTCCATGGTGGACTGAGTGTGGCCAGAGTTGACAGTATATTCCTCAGGGGCTTCATCTCGGTTCTCCTCATCTGAGGCTGTTGAGCTCTCAAAGGCAACTGGAAGCATTGCATCATGAATGGATGCAGCTGGAGAAATAGGCGAGGACACTTTAGGTGAGGCTGATACAAACAGATTCTCTTTCACTGTTTCTATTGCACTGATAAGCTGAGGTTCCATGTTTTTATTAGCCACATCATCATCTTCATCTTCAACAATATCTACTGGTTTGACTTCATCATGTCTGTCTTGGTGTTCATCTTCACTAAGAGTAAGTTTATCTTCATTTAATTCCACTCTCTGTGATTCATAGACCTCCTCTGTCTCTCCCTTCTCCTCATAATCGCCTCCCTCAGATGTCTCTTCCATTACAGTTCCCTCATCTTCAAACTTCTCATTTGCACTCCCATTGTGTTTTCCCTTAAAAACCTGTTCCTCTGGAGTCTCTCCACTGTCTCCTTCAGCCTCTGTTGTGGTTATACCCTCATCCACAGACTCCAATGCCTCGGGTGACTCTTTGGTCTGTAATAATTCTTCATGGTGAATTATCACAGGCTCTCCTTCTTTATTTTGTTGCACAGTTGCATCATCCTCTATCAGCTCTTCTGCTCTGAGCTCTTCAAAGTCCTTAGTGAGGTCCTCTGGTGAGGACATCAGAGATCTTTCTGCTTCTGGATCCTCTGCAACAGCAATAGCATCAGCAGTGGCAGTGACAGCAGCAGCAGCGGCAGCAGCAGCAGCAGTGGCAGCAGCAGTGGCAGCAGCAACAGAAGCAGTACCTGCAGGTTTGCCACTACCAACCTTTGTCTCTTTCTTTGTCATCTTTGGCTTTCCTTTCTCTTTTAACTTTGATTGTGGTCCAGCATCTTTCTTTGAGACATCATCTTTTTTCAGGGGCTTTGGTTTTAAAACCTTTTCCTCACCCACAGTGGATGCCTTTTTTATATCTTTAGATGGTTTTTTGACATCTTTCTTTTGCTCTTTCTTTTCTTCTTTCTTTTCCTTCATTGGTGAGTCTCTTCTGATATCCTTTTTTGCAACTTTCTTTGCTTCTTCTTTCTTAACCTTTTCATCTTTTTTACTTTCTTGTTTGGGCATCTCATCTTTCTTTGCTACTTCTTTCTTAACCTCTTTTTTCTTTTCAGTTGAAATTTTGGTCTCCTTCTTAATTACCTTTTCTTTTTCAGCTTTGTGTTTTATTTCAGATTTCTTTTTTTCTGGAGTTTCCTTTTGGTCTGTTTGTTCTGCCTTTGCTTTTGATTCTTTCTCAGGTGCTTTTGCCTTTTCCTTTTTCAGTGGGACCTTTTCTTTTTTCTCTGCCTTTTGTGTTTTTTCTTGAGTTGATTCTACATCTGTCTTTACTTTTTCCGGCGCTTCCTCTTTTGAATCTTTCCTGATGCTTTTGCTTGGTGATGGCTTTGGGGTAGACTTCAGGCTCTCTTTGCTGTCTGTTCTATGTTTCATCTTAGCTTGTTTTAGCGTTGGTGTTGACGGCATATTAGAGGCCATTGCTTTTTGAGTGACAACCGACTGCTTTAAGAAGTCCAAGTGCTTTAGCTTTTCTAAGCCTTCAAAGATGTGATGCTGGGTGGCATTTCCAGGAAAGAGAACACGCACAACCTTATCTGAGGGATTTGCAGGGTGCCACACAATGAGTGAGGAGATTGAAGTCAAGTAAGAGACGGGAAACTCAGATTCTTTTCCATTTGGCAGCAGAATGGAAGTGGTGTCTTTTTCACTCCCTGTCCACTGCTTCATAAAGTGCTGCATCTCCTTGCTGTTCTTTGATGGATTAAGCACATACATTTCGAGTTTCCCAACGCCCATTTTCTGGAAAAGTATGACTGGTTCTATAGTGTTTCCAACAGGCCTTTGCAGAGACTCTGTCCTCAAATTTAGCTTGTTGAGGAACTGCTGAGTGAATGCTGCTTCCTCAACATTCCTACGCACTCTGTAATTAGGCTCAGGGTTATCCAGGTTATCAGGAAGGTTCACAAACACAATGCCAATATCTGGGGAAATCATGTTCTTCACCCAGTCACTGTTAGCGGTTGAACCCTGTGATTGTTCCTCCTCAAGCTCTGCAATCTTCCTTTGCAACATGCTATTAATGCCTGGCAGATTGTCATCGCCAATGTGGGTCAGGAGGATGGAGTCTACTCGGTCCAAATGTCTCACCAACTTCCAGAAACATGACTTCCTGTCAGAGCCACCATTAATGAGCATGTTGAAGCCATTTACAGCAAAGAGAGCACAGTCACCGCGACCACCAGGAAAAATGTAACAGCACGGTTTGGAGAGTTTGAGGAATCCACCTGAGGTTGGTGGTTCTAACAAGTCAAAACAAGATGGGATCTCTACTGATTCAGATAAATACTCAGTGAACTCAGAGAGGCCCTCCATTTCAGGGAGTATGAGAGCAGAGTTTAGTTTCATATTAATGAATTCCTGCAGGTTGTGTTTGTCCAAGTTAGAGTTTTTCCAGTCACCTTGTTCTGGGCAGGAGAGAGTAAGATTGGCCTTGTTTGCTGGGTGAATAGTGCTGAGCAATTCACCGATCTAGACATTAGAAAAATTAAATGACTTAAAATTTTTAACATTCTGGAATTGGAAAAATTTTATAAATAATGCTATGCAATCAGCTTTGGTACATTTACATACTTGATCCATGTGTCACTATGTACAGTAATGCTAGAATAGTTGTTTTTGGGAGGGCAACTACCATGCATTAAATTTATTTATTTTTACTTCACATAAAAGGTTATCTAACCAAATATGTGATTTTTGTTTTTCCTTTAAACAACATGCTGAAATGCTTAAACATGCTCACCTCTTGGTCAGTGAATATGTCTATGAAATTGAAGAAAGAGAAAGATCCAGACTGAAGAATCAACTCCCCAGTGTTTTCAGAGCATTGTCCTGACAGAACCAGAAGCTTGTGTCTGGCAGTGTCTGAGATCATCAAACGAACCTGAAAATTTGAATAGAAAAATGTATTTATTGCAAATATTTTAGAAAGAAAAGCAATACTATACAACAAGAATAATAATATTGGTGGCAGAGACAAAGGCTTATTGCTGCAGGAATCTGCTTAATGATTTAGTGTCACTCAAATCCATTAGCTGATTAATCGACTTGTTCCCTTGTTGTGCACTCTGTTAAGTTTCCTCTCTCTATATCTGTTTTTTTAATCTCTTTTTGGTCTTTTTTCTACTGCAGCAACATCAGCTATTCTGGGTGACTGACCAGGTCAATCCTGCTGTGCTGTGAGATATTATTAAGGCCCAGTTTGACTGCAGGCATGATTAAGGCTTGGAGGCAAGACTGAAAAGGAGCAGTGACACAGGACATTCTTGTGTCATCTTTGCTCTTTCATTGAAATGTAGCAGTAGCTTTAGTACAATAGTCAAATTTAAAAGGCTGCACTTGTTTTTTCCAGTGGAAAATGAAGCATTGGTCTTGTCCCTGGAGTTTGTAATTGCTCCTATTTTACAGCAACAAATTGCTGGTGATATTATAACAGTGTCTAGACGTTTTCAACATTTAATGATGGATAATAATCTTTTTCAAGCTTTAATTGCCTTGCCAATGTGAGGTTATAATAGATTCATCTTCAGTATGACAAGAGGATATAAGACGAAATATTTCAGAAAGGTTGTATTAATATGTTAAATTGTCACCAACAATTAAAAGCTAATTTTACCTCGGTACTGACTGCTTCATCTGAAGGGTTGATAAGCACCACAGTCTCCAAGACATTACTTTTATGATGAAGAATTCTCTGCCCTGTAAAACAAAACAGGAAATAGCTGCACATGAAAAAGTCAAAGTAACTTAAATTCATTATAAGGAGTAATAGGACTGTTTGTATTTAATGCTGTTGATATGGTTTCCTATGTAATGTATATCACAGATTTACCTAAAGTCCATTTTTGATTTCATTATTTTATTCGATTCAGGTTTTGGCCATCAGAAATCAGGCGAGGGCAACATTCAGTATTTCCTAAAATTTTATAGATTAATTGGTCAGAAGTTAGTTAAGATTAAACTAATCTCCAAATAAAGTATCAAAATGTCATCAAAATGTGCTTGAAAACATATAACAAGTGCTGCTATTCTTTACTTAGTATTCAAGTCTAGACAAAATAAGAAAATTTTAAAACACACAAAACTCAGTATTCACTTTTCTTTTTTCATATTTAACATTTTCACTATTGCTTCTATTATTATAAGATTAAAGGCTGATTCGTTTCTAATGAATTTCGGCTCTTCTGCTTTCAATAACGAACAGGGCTCATGAAATATATGCACTAATTCATCAAACACGGACGATCTGGCAGTTTCAGTATGGCTGTGTAAATGTTAATGGTCTCTCCAGGGTAGAGCGCTTTATCATAAGATGGATTCAATCTCTAGAGATGGAAGTATAACACACCCATTGTACCCTGAATCCCACCCCTTAGTATTAAAACTTGTTTCAAGATTGAATTCCACCTCCATCATCCTTTGTTATAAGACATCATCAAGGAGCTGTATTTTGTACAGCAATAATATGTTTACATTTTTTAGCTTATTTTAACAAAATAATTACAATGTCTTCATTCATTTATTATTATTTCATTTAAGACAGTAGAAGATCTGGCAGCTACATGCTTTTGCTGAAAAGTCATTATTGTAAATGAAAATAGTAAAGTTGTGGCTGATAAAACCTACACAATGAGATCAAAGAGGCCAATATGTGTTTCTGATCCATTGTTAAGTAGTAAAATAAGCTTTACTATGTATATTTATAGAAAGTATTCTTCATATGAATTGTTGTTAAAAAATCAATTTGACTATGCTTATTACATTTTATAAAGGATAACAAATAAAGGATAGGCTGTGCATCACAATTTCCTATACATGATGCTTTTACAGCACTATGAAAGAACAAAATGAGCAAATATTCACATTTGACAAGCTACAATAAGGGAATATTGGCAATTTTACTTAAAATGACACAAAATATTAATGAACTTTAAAATTAGCTAAAGCTAAATTTCCTGACAATTACCTCATCAGTTAATCAACTAATTGCTTTGGCTCTAATTGGACTGAGTTTCAATAAAAGGACAAAAAATGCAGATGTTGTCTCACTGTAAAACCCAATAATTGTTCGGTCACTGTATAATAGAGGCTAAAAACAGTTTAGTCTGCGACACTCTGCAACATTTCCCCTTCATAAGACAGAGCCATTACAAAGAAAATGAACAGCAGACTGTGACAGGCTCATAATCAATCATCCTAGGTTCTGGATGATCGATTATGATAATGATTACAATCCAACAGTTTGTGTCTGTGTGTTTTTTGGGGGGTGGGGGTGTCCCCTGGTCCCAGCTGACATGACGTGACGTGAGCAGGGTATCTCCAGTATCATTATTCACCCTAACACACATCACTTTCAGTCCCACAGGATGTCTTTGTTTCTCCTTGTTATCTCATTTCTTTTTAAACATGTGGATCAATAAATATTTTTCAGGCCAACTGAAAGGAAATGCTGCCACTAGAAAGACAAATATGTCCACGGCGTAGGTAAATGGGACAGTGTCTTACAGGCTTTGAATTAAGAAGCATACTACCTGGCTGTTTCGTTCGTACATATTTCATATAGCTGAATATCACCTTGGAGCACACAGTCACTAACCCTGCTGTTTTCTCCCAAATGATACTGCAGCAGCTGAAAATTTATTTCATTCACTGCTGTTAAAAGTGGATGGTGTCTCCAATTAGTGGCTATTAATGGAGGTTAATTCACATAATTGAGCTAAATATTGAAAACATACCACTGAATTTGTTATGTTTGTACAAAGCTGGTTCCTATTTCCACTCTTTATGCTAAAATAAGCACCTGCTGGATGTAGACATACATTTCCTGGAAACTAACTAATATTTCACAAAATGTCTAACTATAAAAGAATAATTCATCATACTTAATTACAGCATAAAAAATATTACTGTCCTCAATGAGCATAAAACCACTATCAATGTCAAGGCAAAAATGTTTTTTTTATAAACCCTTTCACAGCGAATATTCTCCCCTTGAGAAAGAGACTTAACAAAAAGCCTGAAGCAAAAGAATATAAGGGAAAAATATATTGCAGTTTTACTACTTATGCAGCACTCATTCAGCATTCACTGGTCAGAACTGTGTTACTGTCGCTTCTATACTTTTTGTTGCATCTTTTTTTATTACTCACATCTATCTTCTGTCTATTCTTTCCTCCTGCTGCATGTTTTCCTACCTCATCCCCCTCCTTTGCTCCCTTGATTGCTTTTTTCTCATCCTCTTTCAGGCATTCTCCACCCTCACCTCTCTGTTCATCCTCCCTTCTTTATTTTCACAGACAGACACTTGCCACTGGGGATTCTACACTGCTAATTACTCCCGAATCAACTCTGCATCTAGTGCTGGGTTGCAAGGCAACAGCACACAGGAGGAAGAGAAATGTGGAGGATGGGAAAATGTTTAAAAAAAACAAGGTAGGATGAAAGGGAGAAGGGATTTGAAGTCCCCTTGAATTATGTGATCACATATGATCACATCTGCAAGACTAAGTATGAGATTTGATACAGGAATAAACCAAAATAAATTATCTGATTAACTGGAGTCTGATGCAGCAGTTGCTTGCTGGATCAATCTTTTGTGTTGTATGATGCCCTGGAGCAGAGCCAAGCAGACTGCTGCTGACCGTCAAGGCCATACTGGCCACTGACAGACGACATCCTGCCATCCTGGATCTGTTCCATCTTTATGAAGCTGCTCCCGCACCTTGCAAATGATTCAGCTATAAAAGCACTATGTTACAAAATGCTTTGAGGGCGTATCCAGCGACAGTAATAAAACCTCTCTGATTACAGTGGATATGACATTGTAGGGAAGCTGTTGAGTAGATCAGTAGTGGAATTACTTTCTACAGTACCCTTTACTGTGTGTGTTGTACTTCATATTTAGCTGTATTGTTATGCCACTGGTAGGGTTACTTTAAATAATTTACATTTTTTAAAAGAGTGAAGAAGCACATTAAAGCTTTTACAAAAAAATCAGCACACATCTCCCACCCCTAGAAAAGAGTGTATCTCAGATTTTATTGAGGTTGTAGTTGATGTTGTTGCAAACATTGTAAAGCATTAACCAGACTGCTACTGCGACATTACTACTGAAAATGTAAACTTGTTTACAGTTTACCTCTGACATCTGCAGAGAACCGAGCTGAGTGTCTGGAAACAAACAGCTTAAGTTCCTGGTCCAAGTTGCAGTCGATAAGGTTGGTGTCCCATGAGCGGATCCCTGCAAGATAAACATACAAAAATCAACAGGAAAAACTAAACAATAAGGACATGGAAGGAAACCAGTGGGAAAAACGTCTTAGTGTAGTTCTGTTGTCTGAAAAGAAATCGATGTACACAGCAGACATTTCACAGAGAATATGGCAACTTTGCAAATGTGCAAAGTCTCACTCACACATCTACTGTATTTCATTGATCCTTTGACTCATGTTCACTGGAAAATCTTGGAGTTAGCATCTATGAACTTGTTACTGGTTTGGCATGAGAGAAGCAATCTATAATAGGAAATATCTATAGCCCTGTTTCTGATTTGCCATGGGCCAGATGTAATAGTACCCTCCACCGAGCTGAGTCATGGTGGCATGATCCTGTCTCTATAACTGTGCAGAGTGGAGACCTAATGAAGGCCTCTGTAAAGACCTGGGAATAGATGCAAAATGATAACAGAATGAAGTGTTTTTTTCCTGGTAACATAATTTATTTCACTCAAATGGCTACTGAAATAGTTGGTCTAAACAAAGGGTGTGGCACCAAGATCGATTAACGGTGAAGATAATACCATTTATTTTTTATTTGTCCAAAAAATAAAACTGAGGCCAGAAAAATAATGTGCTGTTCCTAATACATATGAAAATACAAAACAGGTTTAATAAATGAAATTAGAAAGTTAATATTCAGAAAAGAATTTGTTGGTTTAGTTAAGGCCTGAACAATAAGCTATGAATATTAATACAACTGATAGTGGGTGGTGATACACACAATAGGTAAACACCATTAATCAATTTTATTTTTCTAAAGTAACCTTTTAACCTAAGTGTCACACTCAATATGAAACAAAGTGCAGAACCGATCTAAAAAGTTTTCATTTCACATTTACACATTTCTTTCTGCCTATATAAATATAGATTTTTTTGTAATAAGACGTAATAACTGCGCCACATTCTCCTCTCTCTCGGGCCAGAGAGGCAGGCCCCTTCAGCAGCTGTACCATTTCTAAAACGCCCTGCTCACTTTGAAGATCGGTCCTTGTGGCTTTCCGTAGGGACCGCAGTGCGGACCGAGCCACGCCCACTAGCCAGTGTGGGATGAGAGCTGGATGCGGGATGTTGATGGTGATGATGAAGAAATACTAACAAGGGGAATTCATGCACAATTTACACTATTCGGTTATTACAGACAATCGATCATTCTAGTCTCTTTGTCACAAAACGTGTATATTCTGGAGACAGCTGTTTTAAACCCACTTCTCTGACTATAAACTGATGCACGGGGGCTCTGCTCTCACAACACAAAAGCTTGAGTCTGGCGAAGTGCTGCGAGAGAAAAGCGCAACTGCACTGTGGCCAACGAACTGCGTTATCCTGCATTATTGACGTATAGACCGGATTTAGTGCTGAATCATTGCTGTCAGCTGTGTTAGAGGATCAGGCCTACATGATAACAACTGGGCCTACTGTAACAGAAAAACACTGCACACAGCTAAACTGCGGAACCTGTGAGTTATAAAGGGTGGGAAGTGTGACTGTTGAGCCATAGCTGGGAACGGCTGTTCTATCACCCAGTTATGAACAACATCACTACGATAGTTATTCCACAAAAAAGGTTCACACGCGTATTTCGCACAGTCGTGTCGTGCGTAAAGTTCTGCGTTACAAACAGGTGCAACAACAGTCTACATGGCTTTTAGAGCCAAGAACTTCTGAGTTATACATCTCTGTTCAAGTTCAGCTCTCGGTGGTCTACACCCACCACACAAAGCTCCATCTTACCTTTCTCTATGTCCGCAATGGCACACTTCAGATGATCCTCCGTTATGATCTCCCCGATAACCACCAGCAGGTAAAATTTACTGTCGTTGAAGTGATGCGAGGGGCTGGAGGATGTCGGAGATGCCCCGGTGTTGCTTTGACCGCCTAAAGTCTCCATATCTGCAGATTCTACCAGCGTTGCCATCCTTTCCTCTGTCTCTCTTTCTCCTGTGCGCAGGATCCCAACAGCAGCCTCCTCCCTTTATTCGCTGCAGAGCAGCGGTGTGGTCTCCAGACATACAAGTGGAGACTCGATAGGAGTGGCCCTAGCTTTTTATACCAGCAGACATTGTGTCATATTCGGTAACCGAGGAGAGAAGAGGGCGCCGGTTTTTTTTCGCACACTCACTCCACAGCTGATGTCATCCGCAACGAATCAAACGACTCCGGAAGTCACTCATATTTGATGTTTTGTATTGTACTGTGCAAATTCCTCTTTATTCATCTTTTACTGTCGTTTTGTATAGTGTACCCAGGTAATAATAACTTATTAACAACTTAATAACAATTTATTTTATCATGCAAAAAAATATCTGTATTTTACATTAATCCAACAGGGGGGTTTTAAGAAAGATGTTAGTGAGTTGTGTTATATGACATGATGGCTCTAGCGTTTTCACTGGTGTCTCTTTGGAGACATATTGTTGGTCAGTGTTTTAAATTTGCTGAATTTATCATTATGTCTGCACTTGATAATGGACATATTCTGCAGTGTCACGCTGCTCCTCTTTATGCAGGGCATAGTGATTCTTTACTCTTCACTGATCTCTACTGCACAAAGTTTGTTCTGCTTCTTTGATGACATAGACTATTGTTTCAGCTTCCAAATTACCTCACACCTCTTCTCTCATTTAATTCATGTGGCTACAATACATGATCCAGTAACTATATAACTTTAGACTCATATGCACCACTAACCATGACTAGAATGCTTTTAGGTACTATACTCCTTTTAAATGGAATCAACTGCAAATTACCCTCAAGTTTTTCTCAAAGCAACTTTCAAAGTTTTATAAACACACGTTTTATATGATGCAGGCGCACTCCTGTGGATAGTTATTTGTTGAATTTGTTTTCTTTGCTGAATGTCTTTTTATGACTATGGATATTACTCAATCTTGGGTCACTCTTGAAAGAGATGATGATTTCAATGAGACTACCCGATTAAATAAAATGTATTAATAGTAATAATAATTGTATTAATTTTAGTATTGGTCTTTCACAATGTGTTACACAGACCTGATGCTCCAGAGGTTTATTCTCCTCATAAAATTGGATACTGTGGTGCAATGATTGCTTTCTTTTAATTAAGTGGAAACACGACTTTATAATATTATCGTTTCAGTCTAAATCTGGTGACACTTTTACTCAACTTTAATGCCACAGTTTTGCATAAAATGTAATGTGCAGTTAGCATAAGCTAAAATGTTGGACTGGTTGCAGAAGATAAAGTAAATATTTAATAAAAGAATAATAATAGGAGCTTAATTTAGCCCCATATGCATTAGTTGTTTGGCTTCTAACCCTATCAGTAGCCTTCAATTAAAGAAATGTTGGACAAGCTGTAGATATCAATGTTTGATGACAGTATCCATCGTGATCTCATTCAGGATAGTCGCCCACACACTAACAGCGAGTTTCACTCAGAAAAAAACCTCTTTGATTGTGGAAAGCTTCTATCGAACAAATCCAACTAAAGCAAATCTTCATATCAAAGAACTTTCACATTAGAAAAGGGTTAAAGATGGACAACCACAAATGAATAGCAAATAAAAAGAATGGAGATCACACGTTTGCAGTCTGTCATATTTCATTAGAAAGGAAACTGTGCGTATGTAGTCTGTGTAGAAGTTAAAAGCAATTGGCAGTGGACACTAAGTGATTCTGTGTTATGATATGAACATGAAATATGCTGTTTTCCCTATGAGAATAGTGTAGCAGCTGATATGTTGCCCAACTGCTGCAAGAACAAACAGACAGCTAGAACAGGATTCATATATGCAACACAG
>OMLM01008100.1:57277-67630 GCA_900302695.1 Helostoma temminkii
AAATTAACACTGATGTTGTCCTCAAACAGAACTGTAGCTACAAGCATGCTCATATGCTTATAGAATCACACAGAGACACACACACACACACACACACAAATGCAAACCCTGACTTTCATGCTGAAATTCCCTTTGGCCAGCCTCATTGATGTGATTCAGTACCATGGATAGGGTCACTGTAGGTGTATTATTGACTTAAAAAGACTATCAGGAGCGAGAGTCCACTCAGCAGCTTCTGGATGTGAATATTTCAGAGCCTTTGTGGTCTGGTGGGCTGGGCATGGCCATATTCTCTGCAGGCCATGAGAGGCCGTATCAAACATTCATTATACACAGCTGGAAAAGAAGGGAGGTAATAAAAAAAACAACAGACTGCTACCAGAAGTCACAGACAAGGAAAGGATGGATGTCTGGGTGTTGTTTTCAGTAGCACAATTGATGGATGAGGTTGCTGGGATTTTTTTTGCTTGCACACATACATTTGTATAGACAGGCACTTCAAAAGTGAACATGGAAGGATTTTAATAATTCAAAAACCCTAAACCCTTATGGAGCTAACAAAACATCAAATCCTGTGATGCCTTAGATCTCTCATGAGATGAGATATACACTGTATAATACGGTCTGGAAACCAAAGAGATCTATTCAGCAAAGAGACAATAAAAAAGCTTTTTTTATGAGAAAATGTTAAACAGGCTTTAAACAGTACTTTGACTCAAAGTTGACAGGTTTTCAACCACATATGCTGTACTGTATGCTGTCATTGTTTATCTGCTTATATGTAAAGTTCTGCTTATGATTGTTACATTTTAGTTTACCATATAAAAAAAGGATTGGCATTATATACACCTAACTCCCTCATGTACGGTGGCCCCTGTAACAGTGTACAGTACCTTTGGCCCTAATGATGCAACTGCAGGTGGGTTTAAGAAATTAATTTGCTGAAATGGGATTAAACAGGTGAGTAGAGCAGACAGAGCAGGAACAAAACAGGAAGCAGTGGGTAGACCAGGACACAGGAACTAGGATTGTGGCAGGTAAACTAAGACAGTCGTAAGTACAGGTAGGGTGGCAGGAGACTCACAGGGTGATATAGAACTGACTGGGGATTCTGGGTATAGAAGTCCAAGGGAGCATTAACAGGCATTAATGAGTTGACTGATTGGGTGAGTGGAGTAGACCAGAGAGGCAGCGGATACGAGAAATGACCAAATAAGGCAAAAACCAGGGATCCAGGCTAGAAAATGTGACGGCTCCTAGCATATTTAAGGCACTCTTTTACTTTCAACAATAACCTCCAATTTCCAAAAATATGCATATATATTTTTTGTTTGTTTCACACAACCAAATATTCAGGATACATAATGTTAGAGGGGTCAAATGTATAGAATTTTAATCCACATTTTAATTAGTAATGCTTTAAACCAGTTTTGCTTTTACATTTTTGCATGCTCCTCATCTTTTATCCTTTTTTCTGTTTTTATAATATTCAGATCATTTGAGCATATTGCATTGCTTACAGTTAGTTTTATTGTTAAGCATTTTTCTAAACTTTGCATTCAGGATAACACAAGTTATCCTGAAGACTAATGTAGTGACGACAAATACAACACTTGAAAAACATCATAACATCTGATATGAAGGGGTTTATGTTCATGATTTACTGACATGAAGAAAACCATCTGCCCTGACTTGGCACGGGGCCACGATTAAGACCTTACTGCCACAGAGAAACAGTGGGGGTTGTGGGTAAAATATCTTTCACTGGCTACAACTCACAGGCTCCTCCTGTGCAGAGTTGGCACATCATGTTAATACCGTCACACATGTGTATTTAGATTAGAGAATTTATATTATTTACAACATTAAACATATTTTACACTTTAATTGCTATGAAACACTATAGAGCTTTACTGAGCAAAAGTACAGGTGCATCTAATGACATTTCACTGAAGCGCCACAGTAAGTCATGTGAGTGCCAACACACAGTACCACAGCCCAGCAGTGACATAGCCAGCAGACACCACGTGTTTGACAGGTAGACCTGTTCACCTTGAGAAAGGTCAATATGTAATCCATGTCTGTTTCACAGATATCCCAGTATAAGTATTTGGATCACAGTGATTAGACCTGGTAAAATGTGTTGTTCAGTTAAGCAAATTAGGTTAATATGTTACATAAATTTCAGGGGTAATGTTATAGTTAAAATTGCATTTGAAAATGTGTTTTTAAAGATTACAGAGTGTATAATAATTAGCACCACTTTGGCCAGCTGAATTGCTAATTTGTAGCTTAGATACTAATGCCTCATTAACAAATGTTATTACATGTATAGGATATTATATACTGTAAATACAGGAATTTTCCTGCTTCAGTAATATGATAACTGATATTGTTTCTTTCATAGCCTTCTTTTTAACAGCTGGTCTTAAAATATTATTATAAAATAAACACACTGGTACAACAACTGTACAACTCTGTGACAACCCAAATGATGTGCTGTACAGCAATTCATTGAATTAATTTATTTCAGTTCAGTTCAGTTTATATTAATATAGTGCCAAATCACAACAAAAGTTATCACTTTACAATATAAGGTTTAAACCCTTACATAATATTGCAGTACAACTATGATTTATATAGGTTTATATAGAAAACCCAACAGTCCCACTTAAGCAAACATCAGGTGACAGTGAGGAGGAAAAGCAGAACCAGACCTAGGGTGGGCGTCATCTGCCTTGACCAGTGGGGGTGGAAAATAAGAGAGAAAAGAACAACAAGCAGCAGACAATGGAACTGGCAGAGCCAGTAACATATTAGTGCATATCTTCTACAAATTGGTTTACTACATTAGGCACTGCCTCAATTAAGGAATTAAGGTCTTCCAGCAAACACAAATACAAAATGATCCTAAAAAGGAACAAACAGGTTAACGGATTACACTGAGAGACACTTCTATCTCCCCTGCCTGGTAGCTCTGTGGCATTTCCCTGGGCAAGTCTGCACCCAGCTGAGCTGACAAAACTGTGTCACTCTGATGTGTGTGTGTGTTATAATAGACCATAGACTGAGAGACACAGAAACAGGGAGAGGAGGTAGAGGGGAAGTGAAACAGAGTTTAATCAATCGAAGTTCATATGAGAACACAGATAATTTAACAAACTCTCTCCACTATCAGTTATAAATGTGCAGTATGAACATATGGTATTTGTACATTTTCAGTACACCATGATGTTTTTTAGATTGCCAGATGTTATTCTGTCCAGTGTTTGTACTGAGATCAAATTATTTAAAAGAGCCAGGCAGAAAATATCAAAGTCTGACCTGTTTTCTGGATACAACTCACAAAGACAAGCTCTGTGCGTGGACAGCAAGGGTGTGTGCATGCATGTGAGCACACTATGTGTGTGAGCGCATGTATGAACCAGATGAACCTTGTTGGGTGTGCTTCAGATGCCTGCTGTGCATAGACTTTAGCTACCCAAATTTTAGACTAGACTGACTTATATTTATTATACCACTTGCAGCAAATTTACACAAGCTGACTCAAAGTCAATACATATTGAATAATCTGTCTGCTAGCCCTATTAGGATGCCATACATTTGATATTGGCAGTGTTTTTGCTTTCTTTGTTTGTCTGGAAAAAAGACTGCCATATATCTAATGCTGGTATTCACAGGGGAAGTGAGATGGGGTCATTGCAAAGTCAACAGCCTGTCTCTATGTTTCCCTTATCTGTACTTTACTAAGTGATCTCCTGCAGAGTCTGTAGAAAGGAAAGGTGTTATTGGCTGTAGTGAGGTGAGATGGATTTTTGGTAACGATCCCAGGAGGCATTAGGTCTGATGTAAAGGACACACAGAACAACATCTAGATGCCAAAGAGGTTTCAAAGTGTAAAAAACAAACAAACAAAAACACAATAAGTGCATTACAGTGGTGAAAATAACATTCAAAATTGCTCTAATCATCTAACATAACACTGTTGAAAATGCCATTTACCTTTAACATAGAAAATCTAGAGTATAACGGCAGGTGTTCGGTGTTGGCAGATGGCTTTGATAGAGTGATAGCTCCCTCTTGTGGTAATACACTGACATTCTGTACCTGTATCTCTAAAGAAAGTGGTTGAAGTTTACACATGGCAATAATGTATTAAAAGACCTCATGTATTGTTTATAGTATTAAGTGTTAGCTTTACTTTAATGCTTCAAATGGGACTCTTTATTAACAGTTAACTGCTTCTTATATGTTAAAAGATCTTTGACAGCGTCAGTGAGCTACAAATGAGGCCTACCTCTTCAGGTATTAATATTATGAAGTTACAATATATATCAGAATACTACAAATCATACTACTTAAGGAAAAAAAGAAACTTTTTCACAGGGGAACATCTCAATGAGATATTCGTTTTCAATGACTTTTCAATGAGTCTGAATCACAGAAGTTTATGACTGTATCTCTTTGTATTAAATTATGATGCTTTTTTTAAGTTGCCATAGCTTTAATGGCAGTGCTGTTCCACAATCTAGTTGAAATAGTTTTCTGTCTTAAAACGACTTAGCAGGACTGTGGGGTCAGATTGTAACATCCCATCTTCTGTAGTCTAACGTTGCAGAATTCAACAAGGGACGATAGCTCTGGCCCATGTTTTTTGGCCCAGATCTTGATAATTAACTTTTGTGTGAGCAGTTAAAGTTGTTTGGTTGGTGCAGCCTCCTTCGCAGGTAAAAGGTTTCCCGCTGGTCCTGTCCTATACAGAGGGAAACATCTGACTCAGTCCCTCAGCGCCTGGAGCTCAGTTTACTTTGTCCATGCTTGATCAATGAGTCATCATTACATCACTGGCAAAGAGGTCCGATTGTCTTTTACACCAATCAAAGTTGCTACCTGAAATTCATCCACAGAGAATTACAGAATGCACAAAGAGGTGTTGCTTTTGCACGAAGTCACTTTGTGATGAGCCCTTTTTCCGTGAGAGTACTTTAAGAAAGTATAACTCCAAAATGAGTCCAACATCCCTGCAGTGATAATACAGATACATCCAGAGAGTGGAGCTGTGGTGCTATAATGACACCTTCAGAAGGAAAGGAAAGCACTGTGTCCTGTATGGTCTGTGTAGGTCTGTGACAATACCTAGACTTGCAGTATCCTCAAATACAGTGCCTAGTTACAGTAAAGCTGAAAGTGTGTGGAAATTTAACACAGTTCATGGGAATATGCTTGGTTCATTAAGACATCCCATCACTCCCACAAATGCAAACGCCCCACATGACACAATCCAGGTCAAATGGTTTGTTGGAACACATTTATTTTATCATCACAGTATGATCACTCACCCACACACATTTCAGAACTGAGAGGTAATACAGTTTTAAAAAACACTTACGTGGAGTAGAAGCATGCAGGGAGTACTATACAAAAGAGATTTAGTGATATCATTTTGAATATTAAAACCTTAAATTATACAGCGTGATAAATAATGCACTGTGTATCTAACATGCTCAAAATTATTGGTCGATAGCTCAAGAGGTGTTGACCAGCAAATATGCATAAAACGTTTAAAAGATGCAGGAGCACAAAAAACTTTCCAGCTTGATGTGATTTTGTGCTGAAACTTCATTTTATGGTATATAGTCTGCACTGCTCATATGTGCTCCAGCTGTTAGTTAATATGCTTCGTCACTGCCTACACATACAGTATAACACCCCATTTACGCTGTTAGTGTAAGATATATAATTTAATAACCGCTTGTAGTATTGTGTAATACCTTTGTAGTTTTTGAATATGAGTAATAAACATGTCAAAAGGTTCAGTCCAGTGACTCATATGCAGCAGGTGCTCTCTTGCCAACAACTTGATTGGTGTGGGGTGCTAGACTGTGCTGAATTGTGAGATATGCAATTATTCTTTTTTAAAATGATATTACAAATAGAGTACATCAGGTGCCTGGTAACTGTACTGCAAGCTGGGCTCGCCTTGTATCTGATGGAGATTAAAAGGCACTACAGGTTGAAAATATAGGTCACTAGGACAGACTCTTTGTTTATGCACATGTGTCTTTGTTAGACATTTTAAGTATGATGTCACATATACAAGTGTGTAATTTAGGATTAAAGTTATCAGAAAATGAAACAATGGGAAAATTTGGAAATCTTGCTGATTCACATTTTTGCCACAAGTTAGCTTTAGCATAGAGACTAAAACATCAGAGAGATCTAGTTAAAGTAACAAAATGTACTTACCAGAACTCCTTATTCAGTAAGTACTGTAGTCGCTTCAGTCTGCACAGGGAGTTATACATCAGCTGGAGATAGCACCACACATCCACACACACATAACCCATATGCGCTTTTTTTAAATACAAAAATGTGATAATGAGAAGCTACAGTTTTACACTTTGCTTTTTGTGTGGGTTAAACAAACACGTCATAGCATGTCATTTTTAAAAAAATCAGGGACGATTTGTGGGGGGGATTGAGGGGCACATGTCAAAGTGTCCCTAGACAAGACACTGAACCCTGGATCCTTGCTGCTTCAAAGGGGCAGCTTATCTACAATCTATCATTTACCCTGGCTTCCAGTCTTTATACTAAATTAGTTAACTAAATCTGAGTATATTATGCAGCTAATGATGAAGTTTTACATGAGGAGCGAAGGAATTAACTGCACCCAACTTTGTGTGCCAAGTGTTTCCATTTCAGCCTGGACAGTAAGACAACAGTGGGCTACATCAAGTCCTCTGCCGCCATTTATTGAAATTACTTGGCATCTGCAGGGCAATGTCACACACAGCAGCACCTTTCCTGACATCTCACAGGGTGCTGGATCACTAGGCAGAGCCAAGTCTGTCTAGTGACGTTAGTAACCAAAGGAAAATACTGTGACTATATGTTCTCTCCACCAACGTCACACTGCAACACTAATAGAAAATATAGCTGAGTACTGCCACCAAACCTGCAGTAAGACATCTAGTTTACTATTAATTTGTTTGGAGAAATGTTTTTTAATGTGATCTTGTAGTCTAAACAAAATCACATAAAGTATAGTTATTTAATAAATACTAGAGGAACAAATTTGGCCTTTAATTTTAACTAATTCCCATGAAACATAAAAGCTTCACAAGACCAGTCCTTCCTGTGGTCAGCCCTGCACATTCTCAACCTCTTTTTTTTATGTTGAAACATGTTGTCCCGTTCAGTTCAGCACAGAAGAATCTCTCTCATGCCCATACTGTGCTGTTCTCTGTTCTGTGGGTCTTTGTTCTGGTTCGTGTCAGCCCAATAACTTCTTATCTGACTCCCTAACTGTACGTTATCCTCTTACTGGTTGACTGATGTTCATCCAAAGCTCACACACACTCAAACATTCCTTCAGCTGTCTTCACTATGGCCTGATCTACAATATTAATCGGTTCCTACAGGCACCAATGGAACTGATTTATTTACACTGTATTTCTGCTGTTATGGTAACAGTTAATGTTTATCAGAATAAAATAAACATTAACAGACTTACTGTATGTATTCTTCTGCTTTTTAATGCTTCAGATTTACCTGAAGTCATTTGTAATATTCATTCATTGCTAGTTTTATTAGGTAAAAAAAATCATAACACAACACCCCTGCAAACTGTCCAGCTGTCCTGAGGGATATAATACTTTATTTTGAAAGGTCCTGATTCATCAGTACTATGTAGGTGGTGCTGAATTGTACTGTTATTACATTTGTGTTTTTACAATTGTTTTTGCATTTTGCAATTACATGACTTTTTGCATAAACTGGCTATGAGTGCTATGTAGTAGTGCTAAGTCACAAGTGAATATAAACACAGTGTGCTTACACTAATAACACACAATTATAATTTTTGGCGTCTTTGTTAAACACGCCTATTTAACGTTCACAGTGCTTGTGGAAAAGATAAGTGAACCCTTGAATTTTATAACATCCGTTGGCTGCAGTAACCTTAAACACACACTTGTGGTAATAGTGGATCAGACCTGCACAACATTCAGAAGGAATTTTGGACAGTACAGTATCATGGCCATATGTTTATAATTAATTTTAACGGCAAGTCACAAATACTTTGATACTTAACTTATCAAATAAATTTTCATAGGAAATGTATTTTTCCCCTAAATGATCAGATCTACAACTTTCCTATTTCTCATCCTCTAAAATAGCCTATCTTTCAGTTCAACATGTTGATATATGACTCCAACTTTCTTAACGTGTTTTAAGGTTGGGTTCAGGTACTCACAGCACTGGGTTGGGGTCAGGGAAAGATTGTGGACTTGGACTTATTGGACTTATTAGCGAAAAATGTAACAGATCAAACAATGTCTGCTTAAAATTTTTAACACAAACATGATCTGTCTCTAACTTTAACCAAAGCTAACCTAACCTCACACAGATTACTGGTCTTGATCTGGGGTCTGCAGATTGCTAGTCCTGCATATTATAAGCCCGCCATCCACTCGAACCACCTCCTTGCAAATTCTTATTTAGTGTGACATTTCATTAATTCACAAAATACGTTGCTTAAAAGCATAATGATTGCGTTTGCTACAAAAATGTAATCAAGGTCTCAGTTTAGTTGTATGGGAACTTGTTTTTTAGGACTCAGGTATATTATTTTCTTTACAACAGCACACTTCTACTGCAGTCATGCATTTGTCATAGAATTTTGGACAGTATTCTTAAGGTGGCTAATTCCACAGCATCAGTTGAGGTTTGAGCTATGGCTCAGCTTTTTTTAAAATTTATTTTTGTTCTAAGGTCATTTTCCTTTTTCTTTATATTGACTTCTACTGAACAACAGGTGGAGCACTGGAAAATACCTTGATAAATGTGGGCTCAAACTTCCCCATGATAATGTCAGGTTGTCAAATTCTAGAAAATGATATTTTGATATCGGCATGCAGTGCAGTTCTATGCCATGTGCACTGTGGCATGTTCTTCCAAAACAATTCAGCCTTCATTTCATCAGTCCACAAAACATTTTCTCAGTACTGTTGTGCATTTTCAAGGTGCTTGTTTTTTGACAAATTCAAATTAGTTTACAAATTAGGTTTGTATGGTAAATTCATCAACAGAGAATTTAAGAAGCAATGATGGATCCTTTTGCAGTGCTTCATTATAACTGATCATACTTGTAGTCAAATTCAGCAAAATTCTCCTTACATATCTTTAGCAGTGAATGTGAGTGTGCAAAAATAAATAAAAACATATTAATTTATGGCAAAACATATATCCATTGCTTTTCATAAATAACATTATTTAATTACAATCTTGGTTAATTATTCACATTTTCATGTCTAACACATAATGTACTTTAAGATTCTTAAACACACTGACAAACTTGAGTCCAAACATGTTGTAGGTCAATTTGTAACACACAGAATTCATGACTATCCGCATGCAGTTTGTGATTGTTTTGAAACAAAACAAACTTCATATAAGGTATTTCTTACTGTTTGGATTTGATTAATTGAAACAATCAGAAATAAGCTGAAAGATCTCTACTCTAGATCTCTACTGAGTTGTTTATTCAGTGACATCATGTTAATGCGTGTGTAATGTCTGAGTCAGATGTAGCAACGCTAAGACAGCACTTTGATGCTGAAGATGGCTGTCGAGTAAAGGCCCTTTCCAGTAAAGTGGCTTTACTGGTAACAGTATATTTAAAAGGTTAATTGAGAGACACAGACAAACTGGCTTTACACTCGCATTCACACATAATTTCAACAGAGCTTCCAAGGACTGCTAACAAGAGTTTACAATAGTTATTATGTTATGCTGCAGTTTATTCTGCACTGCCTATTTTTATTCATAAATCAATAAAGTGAAATACTAAGACACAGAGTCATTCTCAGTGTATAAAATCTTAGGTAAGCAAATACTGAAATGCATTAATGTCTATGAGGAACAAGGTGAGTCCCTGTGGTGACTTAGGAAATCAGGGATAGGTAGAAAAAGTTTGTACCACTGTGAAATATTTACAAATATTTATGTAAAACACATAGACCTACATATATTACACACAGGGCAAATCTCAACCTGTTAATGGTCATGGGGCAGCTGGAGATGATCCCAGCCTTTACTGGGCAAGTGGTGGGGTCCACCCTGTACTGGTCACCAGTCTATCACAGAGCTAACACATTTAGAATTAGTGATTAATAACAGAGAAGTTTGTAAACATGTTACTAACACAGGCTATAATACATGAAAAAAGTTTTGTGTCTGCTTAAAGCTCATTTACTGGATTTCAACTGAGCTTTAATACAAAGAATAGAATAGAACTTTATTTGTCATTGTACAAGTATAACGAAACTATGGGTTCGCCCAACAACAGTT
>OMLM01008102.1:0-12039 GCA_900302695.1 Helostoma temminkii
ATAAAAAGACTATTTATACACCTTACACTTATTATTATTATGAGCTGTGTGATGAGCTCCTTTGATTCTCACTGCTGCCAGGAAAAGATTGATTTCACCTATGCAGTCTTAGGGTTTCTAAATACAGAAAAATACAGAGTTGTTTTTCATATATAGTAGGGGTACTCCAAGCCACAGTCACAGCTTCGATGTAATAATTCAGCCATCTTAATTTAGCCCCATCTACTTACCAAAATAACAAACTGTACACAAATTAGAAGCCTGTATCACTGAATTGCACAAATAAATGGGAAACTATCTGAAAACAAACTAAAAGCACAAAAATAAACACTGACAATCCTGTATACACACATGAATCACTGAGAAAAGAACCTACAGATACCCAAGTATTTATTGGTGCGTTTGAAGCAGCACAAGAATACATCAAAGACAATGAAGCAAGTCACTAAGTATTTTTCACTGCTTCATGCGAAAGCAGAACACAAAGATACACACTGACTTTGAACTAAGCATCTGTAGATTGCACCCATCTGTGTTTATAGGCCTGTACAATATGCAGCACTGGAGATATACACTGCAACCCCCTACTCTCAGATGTTATCCAATTATTGCCCCATCTGTTTCTGTTGCATATTTGGCACAGTCTCAGTTGTTGTTTTTGTATTGACTCTCTGTCATCACAAACTTCAGCTGTCCTTTGTACTCAGACACAAAATAAGCATTTGGACAACTGGCACATCATTATCATGATCAACAATGGAAAACAAAATGACAAAAGCACAAGAGTTCTATTGTAAATGTTATGAACTTTTGCTGGTGTGCAAATCCTTCTCATATGTTTTCCATCCACTTGCATGAATAGTGCAAATGGAGTCTGAATATAACCATTGCTCCTCCAAAGGGAATATTTCCTTGTTATGGTAACAGTCTCTCCACAACGGCCAAATGGCTTCATTCTCATGGTCAGCCTTTACAGTATGTCCATGATTGATGCATTTCCCTCTGGGACAGTCTAAATTCTGCCTGTAGGGGGCAGCAACTCAGCATTCCTTTCTGGTCTTCACCATCTTGCTGGCGTACTTGATAGGGATCCCCCAGCGTCTCATTAGATAGACATCAAACACATAGGCCATCCCTGGCTCCAGGCCCCCTATCACAGCTGTAGTGACAGCCCGCCGAGGATTCAGCTCCTGGAAATACTTGCAGAGAACCCTCTCGGTGTCTGAGCGGGACTCTGGGCCCAGACAGGGTGCAGTGAGAGCTGAAACTCCAGCAGCCTCTGCTTCACGCTTTCCCAGCTTTCTGCGGTACACGCAGTACAGACTTCTTTCTTCTGTGCCTATCCATGCCAGGGTGACACTGTTGCATCCACGCAACCGGTTGAAGGATTTTATCTGCAAGGTGGAGGGAAGAGATGGGACCCCTCTGTGGTGGTAAGCTGAGGAGGTCTGCATTTTGACTGATGCCATCAGACCTCCTGGTAAGGCTGGGTGTGTAGCAGCAGAGATCTGGCCTGGAGCAGTACCTTCTCTCTCTAAGTGGATGAGATAGGAAGGACTTCCCTGGAGCCAAATGTGCACTAAATCTCCCCCTACAGCCTGGGAGGTCAAAACCCGACCTTTACTAGACACTGTTACCTTGATCTTTTCACCTCCACTGCAGCTTTGCAAGGTGAGCAGACCACTCTGCTGCCACCCTCGAGGACGGAAACTGAAGAACTGTTCTGAGTTGGAGCCTCTGTCTTGGAAGGTCACCCACCTCAGCTCCCCTTCTCTTAGCGTGGTGATCGCAGGCCGAGCCTCCTCGTGCGTTCGAGCGAATGTCCCCTTGTATGTCATGCTCGTCCTGTTCACCTTGTCAATCACAAAGACGTCAAAGTAATACTGGGTGTCAGGCAGGAGCTCAGACACGGTGCAAACACTCTCTGTCCCCTGACACACACACTGGAGATCAGCATACTCATCAGTGAGGGAGGAAAGTGGACTCGTGGGTTCAGGATAAGCATCCCACTGCTGCCACCACCACTCTTTCAAGATTGGCCACACTGTCACTCTCCTCTTTCCCTCCTTCTTTTCTTGTTTCTGGTCTTTCTCTTTCTTCATGCCTTCTTGGGCTCCACAGAGACTAGGGTAGTTTTGCTGAGAGTTGATGAGGACACAGTAATCATAACTTTTCTGTGTTTGTGGTAGGCTGGTTATGGAGGCACTGGGTGCCCAGCTGAGGGTGACACTGGTCATGCCAACACCGAGTGTGTGCACTCGAGGGTCAGCTGGTAGGAGAGGGAAGGCACCTGAGGGCCCCAGGCCTTCGTGGAAGTACACCGTAGCTCTGGTGTTTTGCTGTTTGGAGCGTAGTCTCAGGATGTAAATTGAAGTATGAGGATAGGATGGACCCCTGTAGGTGTTCACTTCATTGCCGGTAAAGCTGTGTATTTTATCCTCTGTCCCAGGACCTCGCCACCACATCTCTGGCATACTCTTTTTGGTGCTCCCTTTGAGGAAAGGAAACAGTTGAGAACATAGATATACAAATATTATTAATCAATCAGTGTCCCACTCAAAATCATTGGATGTTTGACCTTGACTGTGCAGTAGCCTATGATGTATTTGAATAAAGGGGGAAGGTTTCTTTGTGCTCACCATCTGTTTTGGAACTTACAAAAGTGAGATGTGGAAAGTTGCAGCTTCTAGGGGACACACTGTACATTATAACATTGGCTTACATGCCTACAGATGATGACAGAATAACTGGTTTAAAAATGTGAATTAATTGTTTTAAGTTTCGTACCAAACTCGACACAGACCATTATTCAGAACAGAAAATCTTCATATGTTATAAAAGGTCTGAATGGAATCCTTTAATAAAAAAAAAAACAATGACTCATTTTTACAGCACACTCACTTAATTGTTAGTATTAAAGCTCAGCATTTTCTATCCACTTCCTTGCCAAGAGTTAAATAATAGGATAAATTCAACTATCATGTCTATATACTAGAGCCAGGAAATAATTAACTAAGCTTAATGTATCTTAGACTATAAGTCATCACCATGAAGTTGGCAACGACTAAATGTGACCTTTTTTTAAACCTGATTTTGAAATTTCTATATCAGGCTAGCTGTTTATTTCTGCTTCCATTCTTTATGCTATGTTGTGTTAAGCTTTCTGGGCAGAGAGTGGTATCAATGATCTGATCTAACTTCTAAATGCCAAAATATTCCTTTAATTCCTTGTGTTTTGATTGTCTTTCCCAGGAATTCCAAGGTGCACAGAAGTCATATTTTTATCTTTGTAGCGTCAACAATAGTTAACATTAAAGTAAATAAGAAAAGCCTATTGTGATTTACTGAGCATCATTAATCACTGATACTTAACAAAGACGAGTACCTGCAGAACTTTAAATTTTAATAGAAAAATTTTGACCACGTTATTTGAGAGTGAAGTGTTGACACTGTAATAAAAACAGTTTGTACATTACAAGTCAACACCCAAACTATATTTACTACTATTTATAGCATTTTATTAATTAGTAGAACCAATGAATACAATTTTTTTTACCTCTGTTAGAAAATCATCACACTTTTTCCTGGAATCTGCAAATAGTGTTGTCTAAAATAGTGTCATACGTGTGAGAGAACACTGAATTCTCTTTATACCAGATACATAAGCACTACTTGCTACATAAAGTGCTTAAACGATCATTGTAGCACTGAGCACATAAAAACCAGCTGTAAAGAAACCACTGAGTGCCTAATAAATGAACAATCAAATAAATAAAAATGTAAATTGCCACTCCATAACTGGTTGCATTGTATTGTATTGTCATTCATACCTGAAGTGTTTTTATTCTGAAGTACACACTCTTCACTTGAGTGATGCTGCTGAAAAATAAACATGAAAAAACCCTTCACTGCTCATCTTTACTGTTCATCTCTCCTCGAGATGAAAAATCACTCTTCATATGAGAAGAAATGTTACAGAATCAAAGTGAATAATTCAGGCTGGTGATGGGGACTCATGAGCTCAAGGTTTTAATGATTCATGTGTCATTTTAGAACTTCATAATGTTGTTTTATCATGTCGAAAAACTTCTTTAGTTAACCTGAAAAAGTGCTTTATGACATTATTTCTTATACAGAAGTCTGTGCATTTTAAGGTTAAATATTTGATTACTCTGAGCCCTGAGTTTGGAGCTATGGCATAATCACGTCTCTGAATTAATTCCATTAGTTTGGGGTACTAAGCACATTATATTGCAAACTAAGAGCACTGCCATTCTATTGTTTATTCAATATTTGAATTAAGGGTGTTTACCCTCTACTAAAGCCCTATCTGAAGATGATCATCAGGGTGAAGTGGGTATATGAAGGTGCTCACTTACACTGTAGGTTTTTGAGGGGTTTGTCCTTCAGAGTACGAGTAGCTAAGCTCCATTCAATGGGAAGGTCACAGGGGCTGACAGTCACAGACACCGCTGGAGCCTTCTTCTTCAAGGTGAAGTATAGCCTGTGGAGAAACACAAAAGATAACCAGAAGAAGTTGTGTGATTTTTCATAGGGAATGTCAAAAAGATAACATCCTTTTTTCCATTCAGCTGCAAAGGTGATGGATGAGAATACAAGATATCTTCCCACGCATACTGTGCAACACTCCTTCATTTTGTTGGATGAGATTTGCTGATATGGTGGGTTGGTTCTAATTTTTTATTTCCTAAAGCTTGACAATTGTAATTTTTCCAATCACTGTCTTTCCATTTGAACACATGGTGATCAGACATATGATAGCGGATCAACAGAGGTGACCTGGGATTAAGATGATAAGGCTGCATTGACTGTTTCAGATGGATATCTGCCTGTTTGCTGTAGCTGTCTGGGATCGTGCTTTGTATGGAAACTGTTATGTCCTTTATTGTGATCACATGTTTAAAGGACATTGTTACTCCATGTTGTGTTACAGATTTGCATATTAAATGGCAGTTCAGTGGCAGTTGAAGGACGGTAAATAATCACACTGTGGTGGGCCAGTCTTATTTTAATTCAATCAATCACAGATTGTTCTTTAACGTCAGTCTGTCTCTTTGAACCTGAGCAGTTGTTCTTACAGTTGGTTACACTTCATGAAAATCAAGTAACTGCATGGTTATTTGTTAATAAATATTTGTTCTCTGTCTTACAAATATCATTATTTCTGATTCTGTGCAGATGGTGGATGCTTCCAAACAGATGTGCGACACTGTCATTCTCAAGGGCGCTTCACAGCTTATTTAATAGAGTGATTAATTTCTGAATCAGTGTTACTCTCTGTTATTTGTGGTGTGGTTCTGCATGACTGCACTGTTGGACAGACTGCAGCACACAGGGAGTTGCATTTCCCAATTTTCATCTTCCAGTTTCAGAAAGCAAGCACTGGCACTATTGTGCGGGGTTCAGGCCAAATGGGCTCCACTTCCTCTTGCTCTATACAGTGGTGTCTCCAAAAAGGTGGTTGGAGGATGACTGGTGACTTGTTTTTGAAGAGAAAACAAGGGCAGATCAAAATTTATTTAGAAGCTTTCAAAGAACTGCAAATGAGTAAAAAATATCACTTTTTTGTGTCACAGAGTTACTTTGTTTACTTTAATCATAAATTAGGGTGATTCAGCTTTTTGTTATATTTGTTGAACAGCTTTAGTTAGTTTGCACACTTATATTAATATAATCAACAATCCTATTTGTAATAGGTTAAGATAAAGTAAGACACTACTTAGCAGTAAAATTATTAAATACCCACTTTTACCAGTTGTAACATTAAAGTGATATATGAACCAGAACTATATTGCAGTAATATTGCTGTTGGATATTGATCTAACCATTAATTGCAGCAAAAAAAAAAAGAAAAAGCATTTTGCCATCCCATCTGTAATCCTACCTCCGTGTACGTCCTTTGGGGAGAGTTACAGAGGTGATCTTTCCTTCTGGTAACCATGTAGTGGGGCGAAGTGGCACTTCATTCTCAGGTGCCAAAGCTGAGTGCACCTGGGGCCATGAAGACCCACAAAACAGTGCCAAAGTTACACCGACACACCAAGACAGGGATGTTAGTGCCATTGCTTGTTCTTCTCTTGGTCTCTTTCTTGCATTGACTTTCAGTCACGTCTTGGATTTCTCCCAGGCTCTGAAACGGATGGTGAAAAGGTCAAGAACATCAACCAGAGCCCATCAGCAACACACACACACACACACACAGAGACAGTAATGCCTTCAAACACACTTAGTTAAATTTCTACTGTACCGTTCACATAGACACGAAAGTGCTGTAGCCACTGATGATTCATTGATATGAAGAAAAACCTATCTTATTCAGACAGAATTATTCATGCAGGGGAAAAGAAATTGCCATGCTATATTTCTCTGGGATATGTGTGTAGCACAGCTTGACACTCACTATAAAAAATCACCCATCGCACCACTTTTCAAAGTGTGAAGTGGGTTGCTAATATCACTCTTAAGTTGATGCCTTTACAGTTCTATTTTTAGTTGGGGGAATTCAAATCTGGTCTGTTCTCCAAAATATCTTTCATCATGGGTATTAACACCATTTTATCAGGAGAAAGTGACATTATACTGATGGCGAAAGAAGTACACAAGCAGCACTTGGAGGTGCTGTAATGCAGTCAGATCCATTCAGCACAGATAAATGTAATGCCTGAAAGAGGAACCTGTATCAGATTTTTCCGCATTGCTTCATTCTGCATTAATTTTATTTCTTTAAATGAATTCATTTTTCTTGTCTTTTAGCATATTTACATATTGTGTGTGGTTGTGATATAGTGACAGCAGATAGGATGATTACAGGTCTTAGTGTTTTTCTTTCTCCCCAGAGAAAACACATTTGTTCAAAGTCACACAGTCTTCACAAACAGGCTCCCCGCCTTCTTCTAACAAGGTGTATTATGTCAGTGCTGTGCCCTATAGATCAGATGACAATCACAGTGGAACCATGGATGTGGATACAGAAAGTACATCTGAGCCTGTTGGGCCCCGGGACGCACAAAGATCCTAACTCACAAACCGCCGCACAGCTACAAAGTCGCACAGAGGCGCCTGCTCATTATCCTTGCACAGAAAGAGGGGAGTGAACGACCCATAAAGCTTTAACTGAGAGACATGCAGTGGGAGAGAGACAGATTGAAATGGGAGGGAGGAAGGAGGAAGGGAGGGCTGTAGAAATGGAGAGCAAGAAGAGGAGGATGTTGGATCCTAGAGTAATTAGAGGGAAGGAGACTGAGAGAGGAAAGTGCAACTGGAAAAGAGGGCTGAAATCACAAAAAAGAAAAAAATTTGCCATGCGACAAGGTTGCAATGAATTTGTTTCACTGCTTTAGCCAAACACATGAAACTGATTGGTGTTTACTTTAGTCCCCGTGTCGAATGAGTTCTAATGTGTCACATATTACTAGACGGCTGCACAACCTGGCAGCCTCTCTCACACTCGACCTCATTCAATCTTGATAAAAATGAAGACACAAAAAAGCTTGACGGGCTTGTTTCTTCAAAACGCACCCGCTGATAAAATATGCATACGGCTCCTCAGCAAATTATGGCCAATTGAATTTTCATAAGGGAAAAGGCTGGGTCTTACAGAGAGAGGGAGCTTAGTGAACTTAACTACCGCCCTCTATAAATAAATACACACTCCCCTTTAAACACAGGACCTCATGACTTTGATGGTCCTGTTCGCTCTCAGCACAGCTTTATTTCTTTTAGATTAGTTTCCTGTGTCTATTATGTTTATCCCAGACTGTCAACTGACTGTATTTATTATGGATCCTGTTTGGGTTTTAATTAAAGACCCTGCTCTGTTTCTTTTTTCTGCCTCTCTTCTTGTCTTTTTCTGTCTGGGTTTCACTTCATTCGGCCCCTTTATTTAGAAGTTGATTCAGGCTCAGTTTCAGAGGGACTGGTTGAGTGCTGTGGGTTATCTATCCGCACATTGTATTACCTATCTTCTATCTCCCTATGCTCTGGCAGGACCATCTGCCTTCTGTTATCTGTGGGCAGGGACAGATTAAATGGCATGGGGTGGTCCCTGCAGGATCCGTTGTCCCCCCCAAACTACTATGGGCAAAAAAGTGGGCCCGTGGTTTATGGTGGGGGTTGATGAGATCATGGTAGGTAACATGCAATGACCCTGGAACTTGATAGGATTTTACGGCCGATTTTCTACTTTACTGCCTGTACATTGAAATACATTAACCCTTCTGCTGTCTTCTTTATCTTCATTGTCCCATTGTGCCTGCATTTCTCATTGTACTTGTTCACACACACTTTCCTGATTCATACACTTTCTCTGTGATCACTGTCCCACTCCACAGGAATGCTTTCTTCAAATGACAAGAGAAATATTGATGGACGGAGAGAAAAGACAGTGAGCAACAAAACACACACTTAACAGACGAATACACTGTTCAAACATACAAAACTGTGATGCTGTCAACCTGAAAGCGATCCTGCAAATAAAAGTGCCCTGCATCTGCCTCAGCTTTTAAAAGCCCTCCAGAGATGACACACACTCTCACTCAAAAAAGAACAGATCCAGAGAAACAAGTTGCTGACTTACACATCCAGTTGAAATTTGAGACACGCATACACACACGCACACATACACATACTCTGCAAGGACAACAACATGCATGCATGCATCCCCCTTACCTTCTCTCAGTGCACGCTCTCCCTCTCCTGCGCAGGGAGTGAGGGATGGGATCAAATGAGGGAGAGAGCGAGGATGGAGGAGGAGGAGAAGAGGATGAGATCCGGTCGCGAGGAGAGGAGGAGCGACAGCAGGTTGTTGTTGGGTGTTCCACTGACTCCTTTTCCCATGGGGTGCTGCTCGGTCCCTACTTCAGGAGGTGTCTCTTCAGGGCTAAGATGTCCCTTCAGGGCTGTCCCAGCTCCTGTGTGCCCTGGTGTAGTGTAAGGCTCCCCAAGGACTCTCCTCACTCTTTCTCTCTGTTTCTGGGTCCTTCACACGTGGGGGATCGTCCTGCTAAACACTGTGTGAATGTCATCCGGTCACTGAATCCTGTATTCCCTTCTTCTTGTATTGTCTCTGTCACTCTTTTCCCACCCCCTGTTCTTTTTACTAGTTCCCTCTGTTTACCTTCTCTGGTACTGAACAGAGCTCACTTGCAATTCAAATGGGCTCATGTGTGACTGTGTGTGTTTGTGTATCTTTATGTGCAATCTGAGAGTGAGGGAGCTAGTGGGTGAGTGTGAGGGGGCTGACGGTGAGGTCGCTGCATGGGGGTGGTGATGAGAAGAGAGAGAATGTGTATGTGTTGTCAATAACAGTCCTAGGCAAAGAGAAGGTGATATAAAAGTTAAATACATTAACCATTCATTCTGGCTAGTCTGATAACATCTGTACTGGAGAGGGCTTCAGACAACATGTTAGAGGTTATACTGTCGTTGAGCCCTTATTGCTTCAATCAGGTGCCTATATTGCCTCTAAATTAACACATGTAAATGAAAGAATGGCCCCTAAGCCACTTACTGGATTTATGCAGATATTTAAAGTGCTGTTAGCTTTAAAATAATGTAACACATCACCATGTTAAACTAAATAAACTGAACATTTCTAACAAGTGAATATTTGCACATTATTGTGCAGAAAAGTGTTTGTGTTCAGTTTCATCAACAGAAGAAGAGGTCTGTATGAATGTTTTTAACATTCATATGAAATAAGACACACAGTATTATATGCCACGTTTCATCGTCCTTTTCTGTGTTGTGTATTACATATTACATATGCCTACCATTTAAGTTATCAGTTGTGAGTAACATATCTGTGAAATTCCACTTGATAGCATGTTGAATTTAGAGATTTCAGAGACCGTAAGTGCAGTTTTGAATGGGACACTCACTTTGGCTTTGACATTCAGGTTTTCAAGCTTCAAAGAAAAAATAATGAATAAATGAAGACCTAGGGGAACAGCTTAACTGTCCAAAATAAACAAAACACCTCTAAATCTCTCAAAACACACTTTATTACGCTTATGGTGGTTTTTGTGTAGTGTAAAGAAATGACCAGTTTTACTTAGCTTTATATGCTGGCGGAAGGGTTTTAAACTAAGCTAACCATCTGTTGCTTCATATTTACTGTATCAGAGTATCACCACTCTCCTCATCTTATGCATTATACATTTTAGGAGCCGACATTATACATTTCAGTCTTTTTATTTTCTGCTCCAGACTTTATTCTTTTGAACTTTCTGTTATTTGCTGAAAGTCTACTAAACAACAAATATATGTAATCTGCATACATGACAGCCATACTGAAAGCTTTATGTTTGTATGTTTATGATCTTAGGGGACTGTTGGGGGTGGGGTGGGCGTTCATATCATTCATATCAGTAGCTCTCCCACCCCACCCATCCCTCTCATCCGCAGACAAAGGTAGGCCTCATGTACCGTGCTTTCTCCTGAGCTCTTTAATCAATATCATCAGGAAAATAGAAGGAGGCCTGCCACATTGTGTGCTAACTCCCCCTTCCCCATTCTGTGATGGGGCCTTTTCTCACTTATTCACCAGGTACTTCAGTGTTGGGCTATTGAGGTCGCTGTGAATGGGACCCACTCCACCCAGAGGGAATATTGTCTGACCACAGGCTAAAACCTGAGAGACTCCCTCTCTCGCTTGCTGGCTCTGCCTGCAACATTACTTCAAAGAAAAATAAAAAACGTGGCACATGAGGGCTATTAATAAATGTATCATTTAGTGGCCACGACTGGTCTCTTTTTTTAGTGAAGGCCATTTTTTGTGACTGGACTCTTTTTCAAAGCCACCAGTCTTTCTCTCTGTATCCCTCTCAATTCTCTGGCCCACTTTACAGTCCCTAAGAAGTTCTGAAAGTTGGCAGTCTGGCAGAGCGTGATATGGCGGATGCTTTTGAAGATTGGATGGTGATTAACCTTAGAGAGATTATTGCACATATTCAACCTCGAGTGTGAGCTGCTTTCTAACAACTTTTATGACATTTTGGGGAGAAAATGTTATTTGAGAATTATGTTGTTGCTTGCTTTCCTAAGACGTCGGACATCTGTCGGACATCTGTCAGACCTGGAATTGATGCACAGACTTGGGTGACATGCTCACAGGCTCACCCACACTTCCTCTCTCTGTTTAACAGCCATCATGACTGGCCTGAATATTTCTTTTGATCCCACAGCTCCCCCCTTTTTGTTGCCATTTAATAATTTATCGACATGCAGTCACTGGACAAACTCCATCTGCAGAAAAAGTGACAGAAAGTCAGAGTAAAAATTTCATTTGGCATAATTGCACGAAAAAAAGCAGCGAAACTGGCCTTTTCATCTATTATTGATGCGTGCTTACAAACCATGCATAATGCTGGGACTCGTGTTTATGACAACCATGTATTAAATATTATATTCTTGGGGTCTTCGGGTCTCGGCCCGTCTGATTTCAACACCACAATTAATTGGCTGTTGTATAAGTAATAGCCCACACGGACAGTGTTGTATTAGTAAAAGGAAAAAGAGTAATTGATGGTGAGAGAATGTGATAGAGAGAGAGACAGACAGACAAAGAGAGATGAGATAAAATGAGGGGACATGAGGGAGGGAGGCAGTAAGAGAGGGTGTGCTAGCTGACGGGTTAACGGGAATCTTTATTTTTAACAACATGTCATCACCAGCCGCCCATCTGCTCCTGTGCTGTCAGTTCCCTTGGGAGTGTGTGTGTGTGTGTGTGTGTGTGTGTGTGTGTGTGTGTGTGTGTGTGTGTGTGTGTGAGAGATGGGAAGGTAAAGTAGGATTAGGTGGGTCAATCTACAACTACCCTTTCTGTGTTTGGATGGGGGTTGGAAGGATGTGGACATGGTGGTCCAGAGGTAATGACAGGGAATCTATTAGCACAGTGGAGGGGGGTATTAAGACACACAAAGAAATAACTGCGGTGAGGAGGAGGTGAGCAGGCTATGCTCCAGGGGTGGCCCCAACAACTGATTTTACTGTTTTTTCCAGATAAAGGGACTAGTTCCT
>OMLM01008102.1:22330-41218 GCA_900302695.1 Helostoma temminkii
TCCTTGTTTGTGTCACTGTGCTTTTACATTTTCATCCTTTTAAAAAAAATTTTTTTTAGGTGTTATATGTTTATTTGTGGTGATTTTGCACAATGTACATCTCACTGTAGTGTTCTTTCTTTTTGTGTATCCATAGTTTTGCGCTATTTTTTGTAGTTTTGTGTCTCTTTCAGTTCTCTGGTTCTTTGCTCCTGGGACTGTTCTAGTTAAACCGACCCTTTAATCCCTCCAAGCATTAATTACAGCTCATGCGCCCTTTACTCTTAATAATAGGAGCCCTTTCTTCTTTATCGCTCTCAGAAAGTGGAACATAACTGTCCATCAGTGCTAATTCTGGGTAATCCTAAACATCATGTTATAGAAAATCCATATTCATTGTGATCAATGACATCATGTGTCTACAGTTCTGCACGCTCATCCAAGCAGTAATAGTCAGATGGGAGTCTGCAGTTAACTATTTAGCTTTTGTTCAAAGATTTACGATTTAACATACATAGACTAAGAATAATTCATTTATGCCATTCATATAAACAGCATTAAATTAGCACACATGCAGGAAGACTGTTAGAGATTAACATGCAATGTCACCCTTTGAGACCCAGCTGACATCTCCACGCTCCGCCCCGCTGGAAGCCAGAGGAGGATGTCGGGATGAGAAGCTGCTTGTGGGGAGGTGAGTCTGCACCGTGTGGCGGTCTGTTGTACTTACTTTATTTACGGGACTGGATGAATTAATGTGCATGAAGATTTCACATCGCAACCGGATTTTGTTTACGCTCCGCTCCACGCAGCGTCTTTTCCAGTCGGTAATCATCAGATGGTCGGTGTTGACACTCGGTGTAACTAATGGCTCAGTGATACAGTAGCTTCAGTCTATTTTTAAGGTTAAGCTGGAAGTACTTCATGGAAAAGCCAGAACATTTTCCTCGTTTATTTTTACCAGTCAGCTCGTATTGAACTGTTTATGACTCAGTCTGGAAATTCTGCCGAACATCACGCTTTTCATTGAACTGTAACTTCATCGGAGAGTTAGACCTCCCGTCTCCACTTCACAACATGCTGGTATTTATAGGACTGCTTGCTGATCCATGAGGCTGTGGATAGGATATTAACGTTATAAGTCAGGTAAGTGAAGTTGTAATGCATGCATCTAGTTAAACAGTATAAGCTTTTATGATTGTGAAACTACTTCCTTGAATAAATCTGTGTAGGATTTGTTTTAAATATAGTAGAGCCCATAGTAGACAGTAAACCCCTAAAGAGCTTTTGATAGGTTTGTGGTCATCATCTGTGCTGCCCAGTGAGTCACAGTGGTTTATAAGTTACATCGTGACTGCCAGCAGGATGATGTAAACATCATAACATTTCCTGAAAGGGTCACTGTACCATGAAATATGATGACCAGGTCTTTATGTTCAGTTTTAAGGTTTTTATTTCAGGCGATGCAGCCTCGCATATTCATATTTTTATACCACAACTGAAGTTGCTGTCAGTCAAGCCTTGTAATTGTGTGTGTGTGTGTGCATGTGTGTGTGTGTTCCATTTTAAGCTGTGATCTATTACAACCCAGACAGTGCAAAGCGCCATGGCATCAACGTGCCAGGACACATTAGGATAAGGCATGACTAATTGCCCTCGGTGTAAGTGAGATGGACACTACTCTGGTATTACAGTGTTTGGGTGGGGTTACATTTACACACTCACACACACACACACACACACACACACAAATCCATATGTGTACATAGGCACCTGTTGACAAGGGCCCTAGAGCGCCACCTTGGCTGAGGGTGTGTTTACAATGTGATTCCCCTGAACAACAGCTGAGCGTCTCACTGAGCACCTGCCTGCTACAGACCCCCCAGTCTGCAGTTTAATGTGAGGGTTTTTCCAGACTGTATGTGTCCCTGTCGTCTGCGTTTCTTCACACGTGCCAAAGCCGTCATCGTCAGTGTTCTTTTTAACGTAGCTGGTTGTAATGTGTGTCTTCACTCTGTGCATAGTAGTCATTCCGAGACACTACAGGGCCCATGAAGGACAACCTTGAGGCAAGCAGATAAGATGTTTGTGTGCTTGTGTAATGCTAATAGGGATATCTGCAATTATACTTTTCACTGTTGTTTTATATACTTTATCTTGTTTTCTCTTTCTAAGAAAAGCAGTTATTCTTTGTCTCTCTCTGAATGATGTTGGCTCCACCCTTCTGACTATAGTTCAAAATCAGTGATGGATCAGAGTATTTCAAATCCCCGGAGATGAAGTCATGTAGGATCATACACTGTGGTTATAGTTTTGTGCTTAGAGCACCAGTGACTTGGTTTGACATTGGCTTTTCTCTGATCTCCTATGCCCTGTCTTCCCTCTCTGTATGTGGCCTGTCATTAGAGCTATACTTAGCCACGCTTATCAGTTCTGTCAGTCCCTCAGTAAGGCCACAGATGTTTAAAGGCTTGGAATAACTCAGTGTATAGTAAAGTGTGGACACAGGATCTTAGATGCAGTGACACAGTGTCAGAAGCTGACAGGCGTATGAAACTAAAGCATAAAGTACTTTAAACAGTTGTTATTAACATTTTTAATCAGCAGTGGTGCATTTGCACTGGTGAAATCTGCCTGATTTTATACTGTAGTTCAGGGGTATGCAACCCTGGTCCTCGAGAGCCGCAGCCCTGCTTGTTTTCCAACTATTCCTGCACTTACATCTCCTGATTGGCTGAAAACACCTGATCCAGGTAATCAATAGTGGTAAAGGGAGTGATAGCTGGAAAACAAGCAGGGTTGCGGCACTCTAGGAACAGGGTTGCCTACCCCTGCTGTAGTTCATCTACAACTTATGTTTCTATTCTATACTGTATTGAATATATATTATTCGTAATGAATATAGTGTTTTATAGAATGGGTTGAATGTCTGGGTGTGTTTGTGTCAGTGCTTTAAATAGTGTGTTTAAACAGGTGTCATTATGAACACAGTACAGGGCGGTAGAAGCAGATGTCTGGTATTATTGGCTTGATGATGGCATTTATTGTCAACATACAATGGTCAGTTGCTGCAATTCAGAAATCTTCTACTTAACGTGTAGCAGGCCTGTTTCACCACAGACGCTTTGGCTTGTCAAACATGAAAAACACAGGTATTGCTAGTGACTCTCTTGATGGGTCTGTTGTGCTCAGATGTCTCTGTAGGTCACGACTGTGTGACAGTGAGCCAGTGTGTGCAATACCAGGACTCTGAAACAGATAAATGGAATTCAGCCATTAATCATTTTATTATCTACACCTGTGCTTTTCCACCTGTGTGGGCGTAATTGACATTTTCCAACTGTCAGCTCTGCCCACTGTCCGTCTGAGCAGAGACCTACTAAGCGACCTGTGTGAGCGTACAGGGTCTTTTAGTAAAAGTGATTAAGAAAAAAATATTTTTGTATTTGAAATTATGCAGAAAAAGCACTTATGTCACAAATTAATTTCCTGCCATTGCTGAATGATAATTCTATATTGAGAACAGACCAATGGTATATTGAGTGTATGCCTCACCAGGTATCTGTGCTACCAGCTATTAATGTACTCTGTTATGTAAGGATATATAGTATCTAGTTTCTCGATGCTTTATCTAGTTCATCTCATCAGCTTTAGGTAATGTAACAGTACTCACCTTCTTCAGACCTTTAAGTCTCATACAGTAATCCCTAAAGGCTTTTAGTCATGTGATGTTATAGTCTTTATGGTCTTGGACGTTGGACATGGGACATCTAATGTTTTAAAGAATGTGTGCTATGAGGTCTGCCTTCAACTTTTTTACACAAACACTGCTGAGTCATTCAGGCCCCATATGTGATCTGAAGCCATTTGTGTGCATCTTTTTACAAATAGGTGTCATTCACAATTAAATCAGCTTGGTTCCCAAGCCCTACATAAAGCTTAATAAATAAAAGGTGTCTGAGTGCATTGTACTCATGTTACTGTACCAGTTTCATTTGGCACATTGCCTCTTTTTGCTACTGAATAGCTCACTAAGTGGTGTGTTATTACCACTGCTAAGCAGTTGCTTGGGACACAGTATTACAGAGCATTTTTTGTGACACACTTGTAAAGTTTCAGCTTTGGATCTGTTATCTGAGGAGTTGTGAGACTGTACTGACATTTGAGTTATCACTCACGCCCTGGCAAAAACAAATTCTGTCTGCGGTCACCTGCCTAGACATTAAGCTGATATTCAAAGACTGTGTTTGCATGCCAGGTTCAACTGCAGCACTATCTAACAACGCTATAAAAGGGAGTGTGACAGTAGCTTTCTCTGTTCAATGCATTTTATACATCAGGAGTACATATATATGAAGAATTAAGAAGTCATTTAGTCAGTTATTTCACAATTATCCCAGGAAGCTATGATGTGAAGGGAAGTGCTCTTTTGGATAGATTCCCATCTAGTTTCATCAGTTGACCTCAGAGCTCTAAACTGGCACAAAGGCACGGCAGTTGATTGTTGTTAACCTCCAACAGTTGCCTGACTTGATGTGATGTGAGGAAGCCTGCACTGTCTGGCCTCATGTGAGACTGTTACTGTACAAAAATGTACTGCCTAAGGAAATATAGATTTTGGATGAAGTGTTTGTTAAGAGAGACAGCCTAATGGAGTGGAAAGGAAGGAGGAACAGGAAAAGAGGGAGGCTGGGCAGAGAGGAAGCTGACCTAATAGTATTGTCCATTCACAGTGAAAATTTGCACTAGGAACGTGATCTATTAAAAGCTTACTATTCACACCATGTTTTATATCCGGAGCCCAGACTATTGAGTCAGTCATTGTTAGTGTAGGTTACATTAATAAATACCCACTAAACCAGCAATGTGGATAGATAAACTGGAGATGTTTTAAATGAACTCACATTTTCACAAAACATTGATTGAGCAGAGAAAGTGATAGTAGTAGTTCAATAGCTAAAATGGCCATGAACTCTAGATATGGCCTTGAGTCCTAGTTACTCTGTAATGTTTGTGTGTGTAGCTGTCTTTATGAGTCCTGTGGAAAACTTAGTTTTAGCTCATGGGGCCCCTTACAAAAAACAAGTATACTGAAAGTTTATTTTATTAAGTATACTTAAATATACTTCAAGTATAGTGAGTATACTTATATCTATGTTCTAGTATACTTGAAAGTATTTTATTTTAATACTTCTTGGGACTAAATTGGCCCACTTTTTAGTTTATAAAAGTGTTTTTGAAGTATACTACAAATAAATGTTTAAATATACTGTTTTACAGGTTATATACAGGTTACTAGTGATGTACTAACAGTACACCTTCCAAATGATCAAATTATTCTCATAATGCAAACTTTATCCTCCTTCTCAGTTGATTAAAGCACACTTTAGAATAACCGGAAATGTTTCTTTATGCTTTCATTCATTTAGTGTCAATCTTCTCATCAACCAATAAACTTGTTTCAGTGAATGCATTTGCAACTAAAGATGCACTTGTGCTTAACTCCAAAGGTGATTCCTACATAAAGTCGTACGAACAAACAAAACACATGATGTATTTTATTATGAAAATGTAGACTCTCTTATTTTAGATAATTCTACTTTCCTCATCGTGACTAAGTCAGCTATTCATATCAGATTTCTAAAAATGTAATGCTTTACCAGTTGTTCTTAGTCATCAGTTTAGGTGAGGCAGGTTTTTTTTTTGCTTCACACTCTTTAATTTTCCAACTAAATCGTCGCACTGTTGGCAGCTTGGAAGTGTAGTTTGATGTCCCACATGTGTGCTCAATCGATAATGTTACTGTTCAGAGGTTTCAGTGATGTTTGACTATTCTTCAAGTAGAAAAGTAAGCCGTAGGCTGCTGTCTACTCTGTCTTCAACTCCTTATATATAAATGACTCTAATGACTTAGCTGCCAATGATTGACACCTGCGCTATTGTCTGTTGACACTTATCAGCCTTTCCAGATGCCGTGGCCAATAAAATGGTGAGAATTAAACAGGGCTGTCAAATGCACTGCAGTTTCCCTGTGTGGTTCAAGTGAAGGTCAAGTGACATGGCTTTCTGTGCTTCCCATCTGCATACATATACTAAAAACTGCAGACAAAGTGTAGTGGTAGGAGAATGTGAGTATAGTGATGGGGGTGTGGACATCTGGGCTGCTATAACTGTGGTTATTATTATTACATTTACAAAAGTTTATATAACTTATATAGGTTTTACCAGCATGTATGCCACTGAACATCAAAACTCTGAAAGACTTATTCTTGGGCATGAGTCAGGTCAGATGATGAGGACTTGCTAAAGGGTGTTTCTGTTTTTTGACGATGAAATTGACTTTCTTTCCACCACTTAAGTCACTCTCAAAATTGGTCACATTGAATAACCCTAACATAATACTGTGGATGAAGAATAGTTAGTATTTTAAGTTAGCATTGAAGAGAAGTATCTACTGTCTTTAGAAACCATGTGCTTCAGCCTTTAGTTCTAATGATAATGTAATATGGGTTGGGTCAGATCCTATGCTGTGATTTACAGACACTTATAAACAGCACATATTGAGAAGCTGGCAGTGGTTGTATGCTTTTACTGGTACTCAGCACAAAATGGTTGACTGACTGGAACCAGTATGCTGTCAACCATGAAATGAGTGTGGGAAATTGAATTCACATTGAATCTTTAAGAGAACCACAAAACAATTATTTTATTACTAGAGTCACTTTTTCAGTGACTGAGTGCTAAGCAAGGTTGGTTTCCTTTTATTATCCCCCTGTGGTGATCTCGTGACATCATAGGGCAGCAGGATGCACACTGAAAACTATTACTTGTTGATACCTTTTATTGTTATCAGGAGGATTACGTGGTTTAGTCTTCAGACTTTACATCATATTGATCACTACAAATTAATCTTTTACATTTCTTCCTCTCCTCTCACTTGCACTCTTCTTGCAGAACAGTGGGTGAGGCTCCTAAAAGATGCCTAATGAAATATTAAACTCACCCGTGAAGGCTCTTTCAGCACAAACCACATGCATCGCATTACACACACACACACACAGGGTCACGTGCAAGGAGAGAGACAGACAGCAGACAAATCAACCTCTTATGTCTTCCTGTTCCTGTGCCCTACTGCTTACTTTCAGTTTAGATCATAGAGGAAGCAAAATGCACCGTGACCTGGCTTTGTGGTGTATGATGGGGTGAAAATGATTGGACAACTTTAGCTCGCTGAGTTAAGGTAATATTTTCAAATCTACTTTTAAAAAAAGCTAAATTAAAATAAATAAATTAAAAAGAGTCATGAAGATTAATTTATGTGATGTTATATGTGGCCTTCTGATCATTCAGTCTAATACAGTGTGCATTGTGTACACACTGTAGTTCTGAATGTAGCAGGTTGCCACACCTTAACTTTCTCTCTACTCACTTTTTTCTCTGATGGTCTCTGTCATTCGATCTACTTCAGCTAGTACACAGCATTACCAAGCCTTCTATGCTGTCTCATTGGATTAGCTTCACTTAGCATTACTCCTGCTCAGCCCAGTATTGCTTTCACTCAATACACATTAGCCAGGCGTCAGTGTTGCTTTCATCCCTGTCTCATTCTATTAACCTTCTCTAATGCCACTCTGTTAATCTCTTCAGGGAGAGAACTGTGACCCTCTACAACCATATCTAGATGACTAGTCTTGGTTATGACTCTAGACTCACATTCTATAAAGGGACACATTCTAGATCTCGATGAATTAAATCTCCCAGTTGAAAATCTTTATTCATTACATAGTGGAATGTGTTGAGAACGAAATAACATAAGAATGATCAATAGAAATCAAAATCATTATCCCATAGAGTTCTGGATTCAGAATCATTCTCAAAATAAAAGTGGAAAAGTCAGATCACAAGCTGATCCAACTTCTGTGGAAATTTCTCAAGACAATTCAAAATGAGGCTCAGTAGTGTGTGTGGCCTCCACGTGTCTGTATGCTGTTCCCTCCTGAAGGATCTCCTCCCAGACCTGGATCAGGGCATCAGTCAACTCCTAAACAGTCTGTGGTGCGGTGTGGCGTTGGTGGGTAGAAAAAGACATGATGTTGTGGGTTGCAGACACCGCCTCATACTACCTCTAGTGGTGAGGGCACTGGCAACCACCTGCAGAAACATTCCTTTATAGGGATTGTCTTGCTAATTGCCTGTAATTTCCACCTGTTGTCTGTTCCATTTGCACAATAGCAGGTGACATTGATTCGCAATCAGTGTTGCTTCCTAACTGGACAGGTTGATATCCCAGAAGTGTGATGGAGTTGAACTTACATTGGATAGATTATGTGTTCCCTTTATTTTTTGAGCAGTGTATGTAAATGTAGCTGCACTTTAATTCTTTTTCTAAATCTTTCAAATCTTCTTTGGAACTGTACCGTGGCTGATTGAGTTTTCACTGAGACAAAAGAAGAGCTAGCCAGGTGTCATGCAACCATTGATCCATAATGATTGGCTCTGCACAAAGAGAGAAAAATATTACCAAGATGGACAGGAAGATATAGAAGAGGGCCTGCTAGAGAGTTTAGCTAATTGCAGCTGTCCTCCTTATCATGCCAAGAGTGAACAAGTGTCAAAAGACATATTTCTTGCTCTTCCTATTTTTCCCTCCTTTCTTCTATATTGTATCTTTCTTTCCTTATTTCTCTTCATTAACCACAGTTCAGTGGTTAATGCAATTGAAGCCACTTTTGGTTTTTTAACTTCTGCAGTTGCAAACACATATGATGTATTATGATTGTGGTTAGAGCTGCCAGTTATGCTACACAGGAAATTATTAAACCACAGCAAAGCTGTCAATGTGAAGTGTTTCTTTATAGATTTTTGATTTAGGCATGTAGCATATTTTTAATTTGTTTAATGGCTCAATGAAGTTTTTGTTTTCTGAAAAATGTGAAACTGAGATGTAGCTCTGTCTTTAGAAAAGGTCAATTCAAAATGTACCTAACAATATAAATGCTATGCCACGTAAATGAAACATTTTAAATGTGTTTATTATGAACACTGAAAAGTCTTAAGAGGAAAATTGTAACTTTTTTTTTTTTTCTGCATTTGTTTTGCAGTAATAGGCAATATACATGTCATCAGTAGCTGGTATAGAATACTACTACTGTTGGATTCATAGTTTTAACACATTTAGTTTCTTTTTTTTGACATTGTATAGTGTTTTCTGTCTAAAATGCTATAGAACAAGAAACTAACAAAAAATATAGTGTATGAATCCCACCAGGAAATTTATGTCCTCCCTGACCTGCCTTGTACCATATGTATCTCTCTGGGTTTCCACAACATGAATAAAACAATCCCCTTGCAAAATCTATCATAATTCAAGTAAAGGTAAGATATAAAAGGTGGATATAGACATAGATGTTGAGAAAGAGCGCTGCAGCTTTGCTATGATAGCATACCACGAGCACTGGGATATGGGGACAGATGGGCTCTAGGGATATACAGCCGGACAGGAGATTTACTGCATGTAGTAGAGCACCTCCATTCATGCATGGCCCGATGACCCAGTAGATCATAGCCCTCGGGTTGTCGCATCCTATTTGCATCCATCCTGTTACTCCTGAAGAATGCATCTCTGTAGTGTCTGTGCAGGGCAAAAGTGAAAGCATTGCCAGAAGAGTTCTGAGTAATTTTAATCTTCCAGACCCAATTTTTCAGCCTGCATCTCTGTCAGGTGTTTTCAGTGTGCCTGTCCTATGACCAAATAGCCTCACTAGAAGACAGATACCAGGCTCCCATTTCCTGTATGACAGAGAGTTACAAAAGATGTCACCCCATTTTTTTGGCTATTTCACACACCAATCACTGCTGAGATGCTAAGTTGGAGGTCTAGCAAAAAAAATCTCTCTTTAACTCTAATGATATCTTACTGTCTTATCTATTTCTCTTCTCTGTGCCCTTTTTACTTCCTCTCTGGTTTGCCATGAAGAAACCACATAAGCACAGGTTGATGCTGCATGTTAACGCACATGTTGTAGAATCATCACATTTCTGAGAGTTTCAACTTAAAAACTGAAAAATTATAACTTTGTAAATGTGAAATTTATGGCAGATATTCTGTATTGGATCGCATATGATTGTAAAGGTGGTCGTAATATTATGCCTGATCATTATGTGGTTAAAAGTGATTTCAGTTGGATTGCTATCACAGTTTTCTCTTACAGTATTCATTCCTTCACATTATCAGGCTTGTTGTTTCTTATGGGGTTTATTGTAGACGTTGAACTTGATGTTAGTGACGCTGTGGGGTATTTATTTACAGTGCTGCACTCTAGGGGGGTTGGGGCAGACCTTCAAATATGAGCATTTGACAGATGGCCTGCACGGTTTACTGCCCCACCTCTGATTGTGTGTCAGTGAGTAAAGGTCTTGTTGTTCATTTGTGGTACTTTTCAGCTGACCTGTGTCTTTGTGTACTAGTATTGGCAAAAATTATATAAGCAGTATTCAGCTTCACATTTACATTTAAATTTAGTCATTTGGCAGATGCTAACCAAAGCAACTTAAAAAAGGCAAGCACGTTTAGGAGAAAAACTTTAAAGTGCTATCAGAAGAAGTGTGTCAATCTTTTTTTTGTAATGTATTTCAGTGCATAGAAAGTTGCAGAAAAGTTCTGTTTTCAGCAGTTTTTTAAATGTTGGGAGGTAAGTTGCTGTGCGTGTGAGTTTGGTAGCTCATTCCACCATTTTTAAGCTTCTGTTTTTTTCATTTGAACAAATGCATTGTTTGTAGTGAAATGAAATCATTACTCCTAACCAGTTAACCAAAGCACTATGTACTGGTGTAGAATCATTTTAGAGGTATGTTTAAATTTTGCTTAAATGTTGAGACATAAATGACATAAATGTTTGAAAAAGTGACTATTTTGAGATCTAATGACCATTGTCATAGTTTTTATCATACTAGTTGTTTTATTACAAAAAACTTTTTATCAGTACATATAAAACGAGTGGATAATAATAATTGTAATAATAATAATAATTTTATAGCTTTATTTATAGAGCACTTTTTAAAACATTTGTTACAAAGTGCTTAACAAGAGAGAAAGAAAATAATAACAGAGTGATCACAAGAAGAACACAAAATAAATAGTGTAAGACAGGGAGGAACTATAGCACAATAACACTTGACCAATTAATATAGAAACCAATCAAGTCCCCATTGAGCAAGCATTTAAGCGACAGTGGAGAGGAAAACTTCCTTCCTTCTTCTTCTTCTTCATCTTTTCTACTTCCCTTTTTTAGTTCTTCATGTATAAAGTTGAGATTATGAGTGAGGTGACCTAGATTAATGATTGTATGCCACAACAGTGTGGGTTTGATGCTACTGTATATAATAGTAATAGGTCACTTTAGTTATCACGTTAGATATGATTGAAACTTGAGTTTCTGGGGTCACTGATGGTAGCAGAAACCTCTAATCTAATTGTTGCCCACTGAACACATAGACACGCAGTTACCACCCCCTCCCCAGGGCAAAGAGGCTTTGGTTGCCCAGCTTGCACATGCTGACCTGATTTTGTTGTGCAGCTGTGTGTTTTTGTGCTAGCCATTAATGTTTATGAAGCAGATTAGGATTGTGGTGTAGCCAGACACTTCTATGCTGAGTGTGTCTCTTTGATTGTAGACACGTGTGTCTGTTCATGGGAATGTGGGGCAGTGTGTTTTTCTTACCGAATAGGAGACCCACATTGCAACACAGCCCTCCTCCCCCACCCCTTCAAAAGTTGAGTGGATTATTGCTTCAGTATCTGCCCTTGTGTCTTTGTGCATGATTGTCATGGGTGCACTCATAGGTCACTCAACTGAACTGAGGAACTGCTTGATCTATTGTGGGGCAACAATACAACATACATTTGTTAGAAGGGAATAAGTAGTTGTGAATAAAAATGTAATTAATGCAACATTTGATTCTTTATGAGGATGGGTTTACTTTCTGCTAACCGCATCAGCCATCTGGATCTCAGCAACTTTTCAATTCATAATCTTCCAGTACGAGCCAGATGGATGTGGCACGCAGGTGCACCATCAACAACTTGTCACATGGCTGATTGGAACTGAATGAATCAAACAATAAGTGAACGGAAATGCCTCTGTGTTTTCACTCCACTGGCTTTACATGCTGTAAGTTTTTCATTCACTACTCACAGTATGCTGGCCACTTTCCCAGCACTGGTTTCCTCTGACTGTCCATTTGCCCATTTCTTTGTTGGCCAGGCACCCTGGCGCCAGATACTCCTAGTGCCAGCTGAAGGTCACGCCATGTGTTAGAAACATTAAAGCTCATTATTCTATTAACTTGTAATTATGAATGACCTATCTATTCCTTTGATTTGCCATTAACATTTTAAAGATAGAAAAGTTTTTAAACATATAACAAGCACTAAATTTTGTTTTGCACATTTCTGCTGTTAGCTTTGATTTGTGTCACAAGTGCTTGCAATTAGTTGTATTTAAGAAGTATCATATATAGCACGTGTGACTGAAATGTGTGGCTATTAAATTTAGACTAATTTAGGTTTTGTGTCTCTGATGTGAGCATGCAAATAAAACAAGACAGACTTGACCTGACAAAGTCTCCAGTCACTCCATAAGCCTACTAGATTAATCCTTAATGCTCCTCACAGTGAGTGATCTTTGAAAAGGAGGCAGACATGCAAGCCATATAACAAGTGAAAAAGATGACCCTTTGTATTATTTTTCTGTTGCAGAAAATTATGATTACTGATTACTTACTACATGCATATGTGCAGTTTAATGTAGCACATATGTTTGTGCTACATTAAACACTCAAAATAATGTAACAGCAGACAATGTACACTATAGTATGGCAGCAGAGTTTAAACCCATCAAAAAACCCATCTTTTACTATGTAAACATTTTTATTCAAACATTGGTAGTAACACCCGAAGTTGACAGATGTGCCAGCGCCTCCAAATCGCTTAACCAATTAAACACAATGTAGCAGCCAGATGAAGCCTGGCTCCACTTTCAACTTGTATTGAAAGTACGGACTTCAAACTCTATATTTCTAGAATCAGTGTTGATGGCTGAGTGACCCTGTGATGGACTGATCGTATGGTGTGATAGCTGGGGTAGGCTCCAGCACACCTGCGCCACTAAGTGGTTCAGAAAATGGATGGATGGATGTGTCTTGTATGTTTTTGAGGTCAAACTTTTTAATACAGTATGTCAAAATGAAATATGAAAAATAACCATACTGTCACACAGGTGATATTGCGCTGAATGCAATGAGACTGAACAGCTTTACAGGTGGAATACTTTAGGGTGAAAACGTAGTCCAAAACAGCCACATGTACCCTAGACCCCAAAGGGTTTAATGAAGACTTTAAAGGGACTGAATCAGTCTGTTAAACTTAATGTTGTGTCCCAACTTACATAATCCTTTTTTGTCTATTCTTTCCCCAGTTGTATGTGATTCCATGCCCTCCCATGCCTTTGTTGGCATCTAATGGAAGAAAAAGCACCCATCAGGTCTGCCATGGTATCCAGATTGCCTAAATTCGGCGGACGCTCTTCGACTGGTGGTGCTAGCCCCTTGTCCAATGGTTCCACACAGCAAACCACCCCTACCCAGGATGGTAAAACTGCTCATCCGGGAACACGCCCTAATGGTGTGATCCGTGCTTCTCCTTTTTCGTTGAAATGGAAGAGAGATGATGGGACAACCACCTCCAGCCCCATCACCCCCACCAGCCCTGGAGAAGGAGGGGAAGACAAGATTCAGACACAGCTTCCTTCACTGGCAAAGGAGGTAAAGAATGGTCCTCCAGGGACGCCTAAGATCCGGCGCTCAGGTACTTTGACGGTTGCTGTCTCCAGCCCTAAGGCCATACCAAAGCAGTCCTTGAAACTGAGTCCCAAAGTAGGGACCAAGCTGAATGGAGAACCTAAAATGGACCAAAACAATTCTGCTGTTCCTACTCGAACGGGGTCAGAGTCTCGCCTTGTGCGGCCAAGGTTGGGGTACAGCTCTCCAAGAAGCAGCTCTCAAGACAGCCTGTCCCAGTCTAGTGACAGCTTGAAGACCTTAGCACTTGACAACATGGTACGTTCCAACAGCTTCACTCACTTCAAGCAGGTTCCTTCTCCCACAAACCCACCTATGACCCGGTCCTTCTCATTTAACCGGGCTGTGGAACTAGCCAAACCTCTGGCCAACACTCAGCTCCGACCTCCACGGAATAGTTTCCTCAAACCCCCTCAGTTAAGCAATGGAAAAGTGGGTTTAGGGCTTGGAGGCCTGAATGGCAATCTTGGAGGATCAGGGGGCCAAGGTGCAGGACTTCATTACAGCAGAACTCCTCCAGCTGCTTCCTCCCTGCCTACGCCCTCAATCTCTCCAGCACCCACTACTCCCAACATGCTGAAGAAGCCTCTGCTCCCCAGTAGTGTACTGACCAAGCCACTGGGGAGCATTGGGAGCTCTTTGGGCCTTAGACTGGCTCAATCTAGGCAAGCTAAGCAGCAGAAACCTCTGTGTCCAGATAGGGTCAAAGTGGATTCCACTGAGTGTGAAGGGCTATTAGCAATAGACACTGCACCAACTGGTGAGATGGAAAACAGAGACTTGCACTGTGAAAGTGATGGACGCTATGGCGATGGAGGAGGAAAAGTAGAAGGAAGTGGTGTGCTTACACAGAGTTCTGGCCAGGCAACAGGTGAGACTCTGGAGGACATGTCGTTATCTTCTGTCTCATCACTAGACAGAGGTGACACCAGTGAGGAGTTTCTTGATGACTTGGACAGTCTGGGTGATGTGCTTAGTGACGGGGAAATGCCTGACAACAGGACAACTGGCAGCACTACCCAAACCCACGTGCAGAGCTTTCTCAATGATGGTGTAGTCTGGGACGCTATAGATGTAGCAGGTGAACCAACTGAAAGGAAATTCACTTTTTTAAAAATCTCCCATTTGTGTTAGTTGTTTAATCCTGTGTGTGTTTTCTGTAGGCCATAAAGCCGAAAGCCCTATGCAGGACTCTGAGGGACCATTGGCATTGTCTCCAGAGCAGGGAGATGCTCCTCAGGCTTCTTCTGTGGAACTGTCACCCTCCAACAGTTCTGGTGGAACCTACATGTGGGATGAAGAGGGTTTTGAGCACCTTGGGGGACCTGGGACTCATCCTTTAGACAGCTATGATGACTCAGACCTCAACAGCATGGTGAGCATGTTTCCAGATCTTCAAATACACATGTAAAAAAACACATAGAAAATTTGTTGATAATGGGTAGCCACCTTAAATTCACTAGAGTTCAAGAGACTTCTTCAGTTAAAAAGGTGTATATGAACTAAATATGACATAGTAGCACAATTAAGTTGGAAAAAAAGGAGGTAGTGGTGATAATTTTAAACTGACAAGCTCTTGTGCTGTACTCCCCACCAGTGATTTTTTGGGTATGATAAACCTGTCATTTGTATGCCCTACGTTATAACTGTTACCACATTGTTAATAGATGGTATTTATAAATGTAGAAAATATATTAGTGGAAGCACAGTAACATACTTTTTATAATAAGAAAATCAAAGGTTTTTAGGGTTGATGCATCCATCCATCCATTTTCTAAACAGCTGTGAGGTGACAGTACTAACCACTACACCACCGTGCTGCTCGGGTTGATGCATCCATATATGATTTGCCTTTTACAGTAACACTATTCATGTGTATCCATGTGTTCAAGGGTTAGTATGTTTGGAAAGTAGATATGAATGCACTTCAATTCATTTTAAATGAATTACAATGGAAATAGTTTTACATAGCACAGGTCTTTGCAGTTGAATTTTCCATTAATAAAGGGATGACTACTACTCATTTGTAATACAGTTTGAGGCCATTACCGATCAAACATGTTCTACTTCCAGGCTTCAGGCTATAGCCTCTTGGGTACAACTTCAAGCCTTTATATCATGTCACATTGTACTACTTTAGCTCATTAATCAGTTCCACTTTGAATAATTCTTCTGTCATTTTTATAATTATGGATTAAATGAGCTGAACAAGGGCTAAAAAGTAAAGCTAAATTTTCTGCCAACTCTCACTACTGGTTTTTATGCCAAGGCCTCTCTCACCCTGAGAGGAATGCTGACCTGCCCACCAACTGTGTGTTAATAGCTTCACTGGCCTTGCTTTGGTTCTCTGTATTCCTGTACTAAGACACCTGATCTCAGGAATGCATAAAGAGCTTAAAAAGAGCTGGATTAGAAATTATATAATAAGCTTTACGTGTTTACTACCTTCATGTTGACATAAGCTTCAATTTTCAGAAACCGTAATGTCATTTTTACAATAATGGTTCTGTAGCGAATACCACAGAAGTATGACAAAGAGGAGGTGTGCGTGTGTGAGTGTGAGTGCTTATTGCTACTGTCTGTGCCAGCACACATGGTTTAGCCATGTGTACCTGATTAAGAGTCATTCACCACGTCTTAAGGAGTGTGTGTGTGTGTGTGTGTGTGTGTGTGTGGATAAGATGAACTGTAATCAGGTGGGAGATGTTTTAAAAAGGCAGTGTTGTTGACACTGGCTAAAACTAAAGCTTGAGCATTTCCCCATCTTGTGGTCTATTCAAATCTTGTTTGCATACATAACAGTGCTGCATAATTATAAAAGTACATGATTAAAGAATAATAAATACTGATTATATATATCCTTATATCCTGTACCAGGAAAAATATATTCTACTCATTGTTCCACATCATCACTAAGACATTAGGCTGAGCTCTTGTACATGATATTTAAGTAAATAGAGTATCATTGTTGCACATAGCATTGTGTAATATTGCAAATTAAATAAGGCAAAACATGGGTATACAAGTTGTTTTGGAGAGATGTGAAACCAAAATCCAATTCTGTTCTACTCCACCAGAATAAACCCCGCCACAGGACCACTTGTTTTTATTGAACTAAAGGATGTGTTTTCCCCTATGACTGTAAGTGGAGGCTGTTATTGCATCAGTGGCAGGCACCATTCCTGCCCTTGGCCAGCACAATGAAACCTTCCACCACTAGAACTCTGGAGAAAGACTGAATGCATATTTATAGTTTGTAAGAATGTGATCATCTGTATATCTCTATGGTGTCTGCACATATGCAGTGTTGACAATGAAATATTGGTGAGGTACAAACCTCCAGTCAGATAAGAAAGGAAAGGTTATAGTCCTTGTTGCTAGAGAGGGAAAGGTTTGATGTTGACCAATGAATGAGTGGGAGCCAGAGGGGAAGGCAGCAAAGAGTAAAAGGGTATAACCAGAAAAAGAAAGAAAGAGAGAGACCTAGTGGGAGACTGCTGATGTGTGAAAGATCAGCTCTACAGGGAATCTGCCTTTGAGATATTTAGCTGAGCTTTGATTAGAGGAAATGAGCCCACTTACTGTAATTGGATGCACTGTGTTTGCTCTAACCCACCTCTTTTATTGCTATTTCCATCTGTTTGTGTGTCTCTCTCTCCGACTCATTTTTTCATTGTTCACTGAGGACATATTTTCTTGTAATGGAAAGAAGAGAAAAAATACATGAATAAAATCTTGTAAATGTTGAGGCTTCAAACAGTGTATAGTACAATTAGTTTAAGGGGCATTGAATAAAAAGCCATTTACAGCAGGCGCTAGCCATTAGAGGTTCCTTTCTTGATCTTACATCAGAAGCTGAATTAGACAGAGGAGAAATAAATAATAATAATTAATAATTAATGTCATAAAAGGCAAGATGATTAGTCATGGCTCTAAACCACACACAATCCCCTGTGGCGTTTACATCATGGATGTAACCAGAACTCACAGGTTGTTGTTGATGTGAGACAATGGATAAGATTTTAGCAGATTCACATCTACTGCAGTGACGTGCTCAGTCCACTTGGAGGCACTGTGCATCCTTCAGACAGCACTGTGTGTGTGCTTGTTATTGCTCCTAGTTTGTGTGTTCCAGTATTTTTCTGGCTATATGTGGGTCTATCTGCATTCATATGCACTGTGCAAAATCAAGGAGTGGGCTACCTGAGCCCATAATAACATTCCCATGATACACCATGCAACTCAGTACAGTACCAGCTTTACAAAATTGGCGTTGTGAAATGAAGGGCCGCTTCTCACAGTGATTGTTAATGTTTCCCCAGCCTCAGCGCAATTTATCATGCAGTGCATACATATCAGTAGACTGGGGCACAATTTATATTTAAACGATGTTAGTATTTCACTCATTTGTCAGACAAATCACAATCACAAATGCACAAGATAAGAGCAATAGCTGAAGTTGAAATAGTGTTGGTAGACACTATAATAGCAACACCTGTCCGGTATAATACTGACAATATGCACTACATTTAACCTGTGTGATGCTTCTAATGTTATTTGTTGAAATAGCATTAGAAGGATGGAATTCATTATCTGGCTGTGCAGTTGAGTTGCACTGTATTATCACTAATACTTTTTCCAAATATCAAACACACATTAGATACAGTAGGACTGATTACAACATTGCAAATTATGAACTCATAAATTACTGCCTCTACCAGATTTTTATCAAACATTAACACATCAACTTTCTCAAATGGAGTATGTATTGCGAGGTTGTTATGTTGCATTACATCAGATTAGCATCACAAGTTGTTGCCTTCCAGGTCTTTAACAGATATTTGTGGTCACATTTAAAGTAATTTTGAGAAATACCCAAATTTTATTCTGGTCATAATAAGTGTAGTAGGTTAGAAGCTGTGTCCTTAAGAACCAAAGCTCTGTATTATATGTAATGGAGTTTTTCTAATATGAAGAAAATATTTCCCTTAGAATTACAGCCTGACATTCATCCTCACAACACGAAACCTTTAATTAAAATGCCCGAAAGTG
>OMLM01008102.1:42900-63912 GCA_900302695.1 Helostoma temminkii
CTATAATTTATAATAATAGTACAGAGAACAGGAGTTGTTTTGTCGTTCAAAGTGAATACAGAAGTAGAAGCTTAATTTCACTGTGATTCTGTGACTGGGACTATCATTCACCACCAGTGAAAATGTTTTATAACACACCATAATATAGTAAGTACTGTAGTGAATGTGTTTGTCACCTTAAGTTCTCCTGTGGGCACCCTTAAGTGGAAGCTGGTATATAAACAGGAAATTAATGACTAAACAGAAAAACATTATTGTAGTAATATAAATCTGTGTTAATAGTAGTAATATAAATCTGAGATAATTATACACTAATTATTAATAATTGTTGTCAAATAGTTATTAATAAGCCATTAATAAATCATTTATTTAAAATAAGAAGACATTAACACCTAAAATGGCCTTATAACTGCTTATAACTATATTATAGTGTGTTGTAAACCATTTAATAAATGAATGTATAGTGCTTTTACTTAAAGTGCTTTCTGTATTTGACACCTTAACATCTTATTTTGTATAGCATTTTAACAACAACAACAACAACAACAAGATAAGAGAATAAAACTAGAATCAATATAAAAAATAATTATTATGTTTTTATTTTGTGTTGTTAATTGGTACATTTCATTCTTAAGATATCTGGGCTCCCGGCACACATTTCTCAGAGCACAGCGGACACCTTATTATCCCTGTAAAAGCCAATAAACCAAGCTTTTACAGTGGGTGTACTAAATTAAGATTATTCTACATTTCACATGTCTTACAATGGTTATATTCACACTGAATACTGACACTGAAAATTGACTTTTTGTTGAAAAACTGCCTTAGTTCAAGAGCTGCAAATGAGTCTGGTAAATGGATTACAGGGACAGGAGGAAATGATTAGGGGGGAAAAAGGACATATCCTCGATCAGAAAGAGTAGCGAGTCCCAAGATATTGAGTGTAAAGTATTTTACTGTTAAGTAAGGGGGGTTAATATCACACGAGAGATGCATAATATGTAGTCTATACATACACACACACACACACACACACACACACACACACACACTGTAGTACGGTAGCTGAACTCAATTCATTCCTATGTGAGGACAGTACTTTAGTTACCATGTAGTAACTGAGTATTTCTTAGTATTTTATGACATTATGTTGCAAAGTTTTCGACCTTAAAAAACTAATGATCCTGGAAAAAGACATGTTTTATGTTGGCTTTTATCCCCCCTCTTTAGTAGAGTAGCTCACAGAGATTTCATTAGAAACTAATAGCAAGGTACGGGATTGAAAAGAGTGGCTTACTTCCTGTGAAACGAGAAGAGAAAGACAGGCGTCAGGGAAGAAGAAGTACATTCAGTCTGAAAACTTTTCCCTGGCACTTATTGAATATACACTTATATGTAAAGCTGAAGTTTGTGGTTTTGTGGGCTTGTTGGATTGAAGCGAAAATGAGCTGTCAGACATTTTGCCTGATTGTGTGCCATGGTGCTAATTTATATTCAAGCCATGAAAATCCAACATCTACCAGAGAGACCAAACAGATACTCTTGAAGAAAGCAATGGGTAGAATTAGGATCTCTGTAATGAGCTTTTATTTAACTTTGCTAGTCTGTCATGCAGACACTCAGGTCATATAAACTGTCAAAGTGAAACAAGTTCAGCCTCAAAACTTTCCCAGTGATTTTGAAGGTTTTAATCAGTGTTTGATCCAGCCATGGTTTGTTTGAAGATTCAGCTGATGTTATGGTGGGAGCAGAGAGTGTGCCAACAAACACACTATGTCTGAAGACCTTCGATTCATATTCTGTACTGTGCTTATGCCGCAGGCTTTGGGTTAGATAGAGCACCTCTGGGTGTTTAAGACGTATCACATCAGTGTGAACTTCGTGTGTCAAATTCATACACAAGTTAAACTATTACTCCCTAATTGAGTACAACAGATAAAAATTAATTGGCTCAAAGCTGCTGTTCATATGCATTTAAAAAATATTTCATAACAGCTATTTCGCAGTCTAATTCGATGGTCCACAACTCTTTGATTTCTAGGGATTCAATATTTAACAAAATCATTTTTGCATTCTTCAAAATAGAATCAATACCAATAGCGCTCGTATTCAGCTTTGTAATAATAGCAATATGATGCTGCATTTGTGTAGTTCAATTGTTTTGTTTATTTTAACATACAGATGGAACAAAACATTACTTTTTATATATTATAGTTCTCAGGACAAACTGAATGTTTCTACTCAACTCTTATTCTTTCAATAATTAACCTAGACCCAGGTCTGCTTTAGAATATGTGAATACATGTGGACCATAGTTGATGATACAGATCCTTAGATTCACTGCTAACCTTCAGTCCTTGTCTCCTTGTGTCCTTGAGCAATAAACAAAACAACATACTCCTTATGTGTGGTCAGTTTTTGTGGTGAGGATGTAAGTCAGTTTGGACATAGTTAGAACAATGTAACATAAGAACATAATAATGAAATATTAAGAGAAAGGTGTGTAATAGTCTAGTAGGTCCCAAGGAGAGGTCTCCCTTGCACTAGCTAAAATGAACGTTTATGAATCCACCATTAAAGTGAATATTGACCAATAATGATGTGCAGGGCAGAATTACAAGGAGGTAGTCACCCCTCTTCAGAAAGAACAAGGCGACTGAAAAATGTTCTTGAGAGACCTTTGGCTTCAGTGAGAAGCATTATGTATGGTGATGCTCAACCAACAAGCATTCCAGCATAAGAACCTTATCCCATCTGTGAAACACGGTGTTAGCAATATCTGCTTGGCTACTTCTGGACCAGGATAGCTTGGTGGTGCCATAAAGTTTGAGTTGTATGAAATTCATGAAGAGAGATGGAGCTCTTCTGGTTAAATGTTAAATATTTTGGAATGGCTGAGACTAATTATTGATTTTTACTTGATGGAACTAGTCAGGACCTTAAACAACAAGGCAATCGATGTATGAAAAGCAACATTCATGAGTTTAAACTGTTCTTTAAGTAGGAATGGGCTAAAATCCCCCCAGTGCGATGTGCAGAGTGATAAAGAGTTAAAAGGCCTCAACAATTGATTGTATTTCACAATAAATAAATTCACTAGTGTAAAGTTTTTGTTTAATTCTCATTATATAGTTTTAGGGCTTTTGTTTTTTGTTTGGCTGAATGTTTAGGTGATATTTATGTACAAAAACAATTCTAAAGGATTTAGAAATGTACTGCACATAAACCATGTAACTGCTCACACCTAAACATATAAGAGTTTGACCCACAGAGACTTTTAGAGCCTCTCACATGGCATTTTTTTCACTTAACCTTCTAAGTGTGTGATTTTGCACTGAGCTGTGACTTTTGTCAAACACCTCGGTGCGCATCACTACTCTGGCTGAACAACTACAGCGAAGCCTCTGATGCAGCTGCGGCAGTTTGTTGTGTGGCTGTTGTATCTAAGGTGCAAGTATTTTCAACATACACAGGTTAACTGTCACATAGCTGAAAGGTTCCAGAGTTATGGAGCCAAGGAAGGGTGTACTTAAACCTCAGCTCTGTATTACAGTATCACTGTTTAGATGTCGGTATATAACAGTAATTCTTCAAAGGTGCTCAATAGTAGAGTAGGATGTTGCCTAAAAATAAAGCATAAAATGCAATAAAAAATAAAATTTGTCTTGTTAGTTTGCTCAAACTTTTGTTTATCTGACAAAGTTTTCATTGACCAACTTAATTGTATTTTTAAAAGATAAGTGAAGTTTGAGTTTGATGCAACACAATCATCATCATTGTGTTTAAAAGGAGCAACCACCAAAGGTTCAGCAAAGATGGGTCTGGCATCAGCTTGGGCCCAGAAAATTAATGTTCCTGTTGTACTTCTGGATGCAGCAGTGGACTGTGTTAGGTTTTTTAGGTGTTTAGGTCAGAGCACTCTTATGCCATGAGGTTATATTCGTCACAGTAGCACAACAGTTTCTTGTGAAATGCTGCCTGAGGTCTGAAAGGTCACACACATTCAACCATGGTTTCTACCCTTGGCCTTTACGCTTTACATTTCCTTGGAGTCCCCTTGAATTGTTTTACAATCTTTTTTACTGTAGATTTAAATTCTTTGTGGTCTTGTATTGAGAAATATTATTTTTGAACAAACTGACAGTTCTCTCATGCTTTTTAAGTTTAGTTATGTTGCCGCTCAATGTCTTGCATCAAACTCAAACTTTTCTTATATTTACAAAATACAAAGAAGTTGGTCAGTGAATGAAACACTGAAAATCTCACTTTGTCATATAAGTAAAGATTTAAATGAATTAACCAATCACAGATTTTTACTTTTTATTGCATTTTAATTTTTCTGGAAAGTTTCCACCCTCATCTTCATTGATAGTATTCAGGAGGATGCAGATGTATGTTTTGTTTATTTAATTTCCTCCTTCATTAAGTCTAAAACAGTGAGTACCAGTCACTTATTGTGCAGCACATGAGCTTTTCAATATTGAGTAATATTATGCTTGTGTTTTCTAGTCAAAGCCCTATCAATTTAGTTTTGTGAAGCACAAAATTGCCTTGAAAAATAAAACTTTGAACTGTTGATTTATTTCTTTGCTTTTGGGTGTGCTTTGAATTATTCGTCAGGCAGCAGTCAGACTAGCTGCATATTCTGAGGCAGTTATGAGAAGTGTTTTTGTTGGGTTTTCAAAGCGTTCTGTATTATCATTCATAATTGAGTGGTGTTTTTCCAGAAGACTGTTCTGCTATATGGAATAAAAACATCTTTTTCCTGTTATTCTGTTGAAGTGAGATAATCATGTGAAAAAGTATCATAGGAAAAGTCATTAATACTGCTTCTTAAATTACTGTGAATGATGAAAATAAAATATATAGCATATAAAATGGTGTACACAATCCATGATAACAGTGATTATCACAGACTTTTCTGATTAGATTGCATTACATCTTATAATACTTTCTGCTATTGCTCCTGAAATTGCATAGTAAAGAATGAATTAATGTAATTAAGTAAATATCACAGGACAAATCTTTGTGTGCTGTACCATTGCCAATAGCAGACCGATGACAGAAAGACCTTGTTTTATGTCAAAACAAGATTTTGCAGGGTATTTCAAAATCCATTTCTGGCTAATTGGAGATGTTGGAATCAGGTTTATGTACATACAAAGACTTTAAAAATTATGTTTCTTACATACATACTTTTACAAGGCCCCAGGCTAGATCTGTTTTTTAAAATTTGTGCGGCTTTGCACTGTTAATTTTGTTTCTGTTTTTATGCAGAGTTACAGTACATATATCTGGCTTCTACTGCCTAGTTATCTCTCCCCTTGCTGTTCTTTTTTTAAAGCAAACCCATTTTGTCCAGAGGCAAAATCATATAATGACTCTAATGCACTCTAATGTGCCCATAATGTGCATGTTGTATTATCTAATGCCTTAAAATAAAGTGTTACCTGTGATTTTTATGTTTTTCCAGGATATCCTGAACAATATTGACCCTTTGGGAACTGGAGAGTTGGATGATGATGACCTCATGCTGGATGTGGACCTCCCAGAGGATGGCTTGCATGGTCAGCACACACATACACACAACACACACACATATACACACAACTCTTTGTGTAATTGCACAGGATTTACATTTTTGAAGTTATTCTATGGCCATGACAAATGCCTCAGTTTCACTGGCTCGAGGTTGTCCATTATTTTCATATAAACGGACACCTCCAGCAAAAACTGTTCCGATCATAATTGTAAATTAATGCATTACGAAGGCCTGAGCTTTCCATTTCTAGCAGTGTCCTTCTATGGCATATAATGGCTTGAATAAATTGAATCCTGCTTTGCCTTGGGTTGCAGATTTGCCTCTGCAACATTACTGTTGTTGGCCTCCTTGTTGTCTATTACGTGCTGTTACTCTTTTAACATTCACTTGCTGAAAAGTCATTAAATTACAACTCCACCGCTGCCACACAGCTGGCTTTGAATGACAGCTAGGAAGTTGACCTGGAGAGGTATTCATCCAGCTGTTTCTCTCTGTTATATGAACCAATGCACTCACGCACTTGTGTATGGTATCAGCACTACCACGATACATATGCAACCTAAATAGGAGCATTAGTTACATTTGATTGCCTTGACAACAGCAGTACAGTGCTAAGAATGATTATTTAAATGGCTCACTTATCACACACTACACATATCACCCACTCATATATAAAAGGCTTTGAAGTCTCCGAATTGTCTTTGTCACCTTTATTGACTTTGTAAATGTAATCAAGTACCAATCCTATTAAAACTGAGTAAAATAGCTTTTTCTTCTTTCTTTCTTTCGTCTTTCGTCCTAAAGATAATCAGGTCACATTAACACATTCTATTGTGATGACACCGTTATTAAGGCTTCATCAGACTGGAATATAATAAATATTAGGATGTGTAATTTCTCTTGTCAGATCTGAAACCAGCTCTATCAAAGTACCATTCATGGCTAACATGATTAAATGCTAGTTTAACGTGGACTGACAGGCCTGGTTATGTACAAACAAGGCTCTCTTTAGCACCAAATACAGCATGTTTCCATGTGGCTAATATATGTGCACATACAAGCATATACCTGCACAGTATATGGGCACATTGATTATTGATGCACCTTGGTAAAAAATGCAGTTTATTACAGCAGCCCTACAGTAAATTCTTTTGTCTTTCTTATATTGAATCTACCCCTACTGATATAATCTGCAGCCACCAAAATGACTATAACTTTGAATAAACACCTCTCTAAAATAACCTCAGCAAAAACTGGGCATTCTCCCCTTCATGAAATATATTGCAGGACTCTTGCATAGACTTATTAGTTTTAACTAGCTGTATCTAATAAACTTGCAATGTGCATTCACTTCACATCCCAGATGTCATCATTCCTAGTGTATAAACAGCGAGTGCTTTGTTTTTGTGAGAAAGAGAGAGGGAGAGAGAGGAGGGCAGAGGAATGTGGACTTAGTGTCATCCTTTCCTACTCCTTTTTGGGAAGTGGCCATATTTATAGCTCTCTATGTCATGGCTGGAGATGGTGTCATGTGAGGCAGACTGAAAGTGAGCCCGGCTGAAGAGTTCAGTTAGATCCAGCCCACAGGGCAGGCCCTGAGACGTGGGCTAGGGAAGGGTGTTTACTTCTTCCTGAAGACACTCTGACTCTGCCACTAAACAGGAAGAAGGGAAGAGGAGGAAAGATGTGAAAACAGGAAGGCAAATGTGGCCTCATGTAGTATTTTTATGCAGCTGTCAGGTCTCTTGACTGGAAAGATCCCCCAGCTTCTCTCCTTTGTCTGCCTTGGCTGGTGACCTCCTTGCTTGGACACAAACCAGCCACCTCAGCTGCTCTCTCACCACAGTCCTCCCTTCCAAGTTCCAGTTCCTAGGGAGTTCCCAGAAAAACAAGGCTGTCAACAAAGACAGAACTAGTTAGGATGGGAGCTGGGTTGAATTTCTCTCTCTCGCCCTTTAACTGCTCACCAGCTGACTTGACAAGGAGTCATTTTTCACTACTCTTCGTATGGGTTTCTCTCTCTTTATGTATTTTTCTTTTTCAGTTGGAATATATTCCCACTATATTACTTTTTAGATGACTTTTTCTCAACTGAAAAGGAGTTTGAGAACGCTCACGTTTCCTGGAATGTAACAGCTCAGTATGAAACAGGCTGTCTGCTTCTGTGCTTTGTGGTGACATTCAGGGTAAAGTATTTTGACCACTACTGATGAATTCCTTGGATTGGAGCTTTAAATCTGGCTGTTTTTCTTTTCCTCTCCTTTTCTTTATCTTTGTTTGTCCCTTTTTGTCAATCTCACATACAAAAAGGCAAAGGCCATTTTGATTTCTCGCTTTGTAGTTTTGTGTTTTGGTTGATTTCACAGCTATATGTAATTGAATGTTGCCAAATACTGTGCGTTTTTTCAGAAGTTCAAAAAGGGCCTATTCCTGTGCATGTGTCTAGCTATACTAGAGTATTTGAAATATATGCAGCAGTATTCATAACCACAATGAAAAATTGACTCATGCGTAATGCAGATGTGTGTTAAGTTTGTATCTTATAGTGAAAAGGCAGAGAAAAGACATGAGAGAAAAAAATATTTTTGCATAATGCTGCTCAACTTTTAATACCAATCTTTTGAGATGTGAAACAGTAGTTATTTTCTTGAACTTTTATTGTCTACATCTATACTGCATCTGTAATAGACTGTATTACAAATATTGCCTTTATAAATTTCTTTTTTTATCTTTCACTTACTTTCTCTCTGTTTCAGATAATTTTTTTTACTGTAGTTCACTGTGCCCTATATTCTCTCTATATAGACGTTGATAGGATGTCTCACACTGAGCGCTCAGAGAGGGCTGGACGGCAGGGGCAGCGTCGCAAACATCACAGATGGAGTGGACCAGATCATTCCTACAATCACAGCAGGTTGTTCAGATTTGAGAGATAAAAACATGTTGTCAGAAGAACTATAAACTCAACATAACTCTGTTTTGTTCTTTTTTGAATATATTTCTCTGTGGCTATTTGTCTCTTTCTCAGGGCACATGTCTTCCAGCACCATGATGGTCTCAAGACTCCGAGGATCACTTCACGACCCATCCCCTCTGAAGGGAGACAGCATGGCTACACAGTGATGCTGGATGAACTCACACTCGAGCACATGACTCAGGACTGCAGCTCACTCAAGAACCAGCTGCTGAAGCTCAAAACATTACTCAAGGTTTGATCCAGCATTGCATTACTGCATTTGTGTTTGCATCTATATCTATCTACGATTTTGTGAAACCGGTCATTTGTGACACACTAGAGAAATGGAGTGGTCAGATAAAAAAGTCACAGAAATGTGCACTTACAAGTGAGATAAACAGACAAAAAATACATTCCTGTAAAATGTACAGCCCCATCTAGTTGCAGAGAAACACAGAAGCAAAAGGACTTCACACTGCACACTCCATAAAATCACATGGTCTTAAATGCCTGTTCAGCATAAAAAGAAGTATTTGTGTTTAAATCAAATGTCTCCTTCAGATGTGTTCATTATTCTCATTGCAATTAGGAAACACTTTAGCTGCATTGCCTCCAGAAGTAAAATATTTATACCGGCCCGCTAGTTAACCTGTTCTTAATTGTGTTTTTTTAGTTTAGTTTTTTTTTTTAGCTCAAGGCATCAATTGTAAATTGACCCCTGGGCTTTCTGAATACTAATTGACCTTTGCTTTATTGTGCTGACAGCCAGACACTGGTTATCCAAACTGCTTCTAATTGTATAAGTCTACCTGAATGAGGAGCATGTGGGATGTAGTGTTGAATTAAAATTTATGTTTCAAGAAGTAACACTCAGGAGTTTTACTGGGTATAACTTCTGAAATCTGAAGATGCACTTTGACTCAGTTCGACTGCTAAATCAAATTCTGTTTTGTAACTCTTGGAAAGTACACAATATTTATTTTTTTTATTTATAACCTGTGATTAACATATGCATTATATATGCAAATACTTAAACAGCGTAAGGGGAGTGTTGCACTGAATTTTTTGTATACATAGGCTAAAGTCTTGCCTTGGGGTAAAATAGTGCTGCACTTGCAGTCTCTAAATAAGGACACTACATATTCAATCAAGTAAATGTATTAAATGTTCAAAAACACACTCAGCAACTCTGCCTCAGCTATCTAACCCTGGTGGCTGACAGTTCAGGGTCTGCAGAGCATATGTGTTAAAGATTAAAATTATTCCACAGGAGTGAAATGTTGCTCTTGAGGCATGCCCAAGGCAGTTGTCATTGATTCAGCTCACTGTGTACTCTACTATGTGTCTTTCTGTGTACTTGTTCCTGTACATGTGTATGTGTGTTTTGTTTGTTTCCAGATTGAGGATACAGACTCTCCAGCAGATCTTCCTGAGGAGATTGAAGACAGTACCACTGCATCACAGGTAAGAAACGTAATTGCTAAGATATTATATAGAAAAAAAGAAGAAAAATATTATCCCATTCAATATATTGTATGTATGTGTGTTTTCAGTTGGAGGAGCTGATTAAGGAAGTGCAGGTGCTTAGAGAGGAGCTGAGATGTCGGGACAAGACCATTGCTCAGCTCACATTACAGTGTCAGCAGCTACAGCAACAACATCAGCGGGAACAAATGGTGAGATGATGTGAATTGTAGTGATACAAGCGAAATATCTGAAAAAGCAACTTTATGTTGTACAGACATTATGTACTAGAGTACAGTGCTGGGAATAAATTGCACTCAGCCTTTTATTCGGAAATCTATTAGAAAGTGCACTACTCTACACTGGCTCCTTTTGTATCTGTGTATGTATGTCAGCTAATGATACATGTTGTTTTGAAGTTAGTAAGTTCAGGATTTTATTAATGAGACATTAGTGAAATTAGAAACAGGCAAGATCATTGTTGAGAGAAGTGAAAGCTTTTACAAAAAACAAATTCACTTCAAAGAGGTTTAATAGACAAATTACACCCTCTGTCTTTACACCCTCAATTCAGAGAAGACAAAAACTCCACAAAAGAAAAAAAGAAACAAAGAGATGCTGCAGGAAGGGCACCAGAGGAGGGATCACTCCTCACAGATCTGAGATAGCGTGTCTGGGCACAACTACTGCCTTGTCTTTTGTTCACACTGATGAACAAGGAAAATTATTTTCTATAAACGTAATTACCCTGTGCTTTGAAGCATACGGAAGAGAGAGATGGATTGATAAAAACAGCATGGAAGGCGAGTGATACATGGAGAGACTGACAGTTTAGCTTTTTAATGGTCAGTGAAGACACTGTACTACCCTTCATTGTAGGTGGGAGTTCAGTTTCTGCTGGCGATGTTTCTGGACTCCTACATACACTCCAGTCTGCGCTTGCATTGGTTATAACTGCCTACAAATAACCTCTGTTCTGTTTGCTTTTAGCTGGCTCTATTCTAACATTCATTAGTGTCTTGACCAGGCTCCCTTGTTAGCCAAACAACCATATGCCTGACTGACATTATTCAGATCCCTGCTGTATTGAGAAATACCAAAATGTCAAATAAAGGCCCGTCTGCTAGTCTCCATGCCACACACTATCCCTCCAATTAGAACGAGCACCTGCCCACTGCAGGTTCTTTGGTCCAACATAAGATTGTTGCACCCTCACCCTCAACAAGCAAAGAGGGTTAGAAAAAGCTAGGATGTATTTTGAGATCAGTGTCAGACATTAATGAGTGCAGGAGCTGGAAGAGTGAAGATGCTGGAGGAAGTAGAATGAAGACAGAGGGAACCTGAGATATTTATTCTACAGATACTGTAGAATGCACATCATGTATGTGGACACCTGAAGTTAGGTTTATAAGGAATGCTGAAAATGGTACTCTGCTTTTTGACTAACAATAAACACACATAAGATTAAGATCAGTTTAATATGCTGATGAACCCTGATTTTTTACAAAATAACAGTTAAAACAACAATGGTTCAGTGTCTGTGAATATTTCTTCTCATGTGGGTTATTTAATATCTTTACATTGGAAGCCAGATCTTACTGGAAATTCGTTAAAACCACATTAGTGAGTGTGTGTTTTGGGAACTGAGAAAATGATATTAAGGGTGAGAGAAAAGCAGAGCTCTAAAAGATTGCTGATGTCTCTGCCTTACTTGAATGCAGAACGCAGTTTTGGATGCTGCTTCTACCACTGTTGAGGCAGACTGCTCATGATCGTGTGATCTTCTTGTATGAGCTGCAAAACTAGCAATTTCTATCAGATTCAGCCACACTTTGCAGCTAAGGTGCTCAGCCCTTTGTTCATGTAATGTATAAATGAAAAGATGTGAGATAAAGTGCAAAAGTTGAGTTGAATTTAAAAATGCTAATCACGTTTATTACTCATATCTGGTCGAACTGTTTTGTCAAGTAAATGTCAAATTAACATGTAATGGTAATTTTAGCTTTAAGTTTTCCCTCATTTGCTGATCGTGACCATCACTTTTTTTTTTTTATTTCACACTGGAGTCATAGCAGAGGAAGTGGATCAACGGGATGTTATTGATAATATTTATTTGCCCCGTTTGGAAAAATTAATTCACATCTTTCCACCGATTCCTTTGTTTCTACCCTTCTCAGCCTGCTCAAGGACGTCAGGTCAGGTGTCAGTGCCACCACCAGAGGGCTCCCTCTTCACTGCGACAGAGTGACAGACAGATGGACAAGCGGATGCAGCATCAGTATGACAAGGCCACCCAGACATACTGGAGACCAGCCAGCCATGCTGTGAGTCCAGACATAACATAAGCACTCCTGACAGGTCCACTCTTTCAACCTTTGTTCTACAAAACGGGATTTCAGCTATTCTCATGATATTATTATATATCAGCTCTTGCGTGGTGCAGTGGTGCACATAACAGCTCAACATCCACACTGGGACACACTGGAGCACATGTGCAATATGTTGCTGAGTTGCTCCACTTAATTCAGTCTGCCAGTTTCCCATTTATCTGCTGCCCCTCTCTGGCCAGCCATGAATTGTTAGATGACTACAACATGTCATCTCTGTGGAATAGAGTTTATTAGGTTGTCAGTGGGCTTGTTCTTGTGCCTCTCTAGATCTTACTCTGAACAGAGGGTTGTAAGACTGATGGTAATGCTCAAGTGATAGAGAAAGAGATACAGATGGAGGATAGGAGGAGAAAAGAGAAAAAAATCATGGACGGAAGCAAATAAACAGAGAGACAAAGAGAAAGAGAGAGAGGTAGAAGATGGATAGATATGTGTTCAGTATGTTCAATACCATGCTTTAATTGTATGCTGTGTGCCAGCCAAGTATTGATTCAATAGCAGGAGTGCCACAGGCAGGGTGCCTAGTAAACACTCCCCTAATTGACCTGCTCTCAGCTGAAAAGGCGACACACATACACACACAAAGGGGTGAACACAAGCAGTGCAAGTAGACTGGATAAAAAAAAAAAGAGTGGATGAAAAAACTACCAGAGATTTGCCAGTAATCAGTATCGAATGCAAATGCCAGCATTATAATATATATAGTCATAAATATGAGAAATAAGGCCCAAACAGTGCAGTGGTTAACAGTGGTGAGAGTTAAGTGTTTTTAATGTAGTGCACATAGACTACAGAAAAAATAAAGGACAAAACAGGCCTGCTCACTGACTACAGTCGGTCCATGCTTACCAGAAGAGCATATGGTTTAACAGTTGCTATGGCAACTATCAAAGCAGGGCGAGCTGTACTCAATGGGAATCATCTCCATGGTGGAAACATACGGGACATAGAGTACCTGGTGTATAATAGGACACCAAAACACCCTCTATTCTGTCTACACCTTTTAGACATGTCTTTGTTTTCTACCTTTTTTCTCTTCCTCTAATTCACGTTACTACGTCATCACCAGAGTGGGGACAATTTTCCGCACCGTGCTTTGCAGCATTGTGAGGACAAACAGATTACGGTAGTGACATTTTGTTTTTCAGAGCATACAATTGCTCTGAAAGGTTAGCTGTGGGCTTTGTGTTGTGCTTTTTGTGAGAAGGTAGCAAGAAAGGGGAGCATAGAGTAAACAAATAACAGAGGAAATTATGTTTTTCTCTGTTTTTCTTACTTTTAGGTGGTATCAAAGCTCTTGGTATCACACTGACAAGTTTATCACCTTTGGCAAGTTTTGGTTCTTTATTCAGTGCTCTACTTTTACCTTGCATTTTTCACACAATCTTTTATTGTGTTTTGTGTACTCTGCCTCTGCCTCTTTGACTGCACCTTGTCATTTCTTGATTTTATTCTTCACTTCACTTTTCACTTCTCCAACGTACACACATACTAGTACACAGTCATTCATAATATTGTGTCATCTTTTTTTTCCCTCTTGGTCTCTGAAATGCCCTTTTCTGTTGATTTACCTCTCCTCTGACATTTAAAGTGCCGCTGTATCATAGCACTGGAAAAGCTCTTGCCTTCCGATAGCATTTTTGAGTGCCGAGTGGAAAGGATCAGCCAAGAATAATTTTGATGTCAAAGGCCAGAAGCTATAATCTTTTTATAGCTTTAAATCTGGTAACTAGTTGCCTTATCGGTGCACCCTGGTATTGGGAGGTTCAGAGTTGAGCCTCTGTATTAATCCTGACAAACAACTTGAACATGGACTTTACAGAAATCTTACTGTGCTTTAAACTGAGATTAAGTATATGACCCTTAACCTTCTGATACTGGTATTTAAAGACATTTTCCTTTTGGTGCACAGTACATTATTCATGCAGCATCTTCAAGCGATTTATATGTTCTCCTCAAGAGAGCAGCTCCTCATTATTTTTTTTAGGAACAAAACATTGCAAAAACATTTCGCTGTTTGTGGAGACTAGGGATGCACTCATCTCCTAACTTCTTCGCAGTATGTAGGAAGACTTTGGCAACATTGCTTTAGGCACTAGCTCCTGCAGCTTCCTATTTTAATCTTTGTACAATCCAATTTTGAGACCAGAAGCATGCTCAGGAAAAAACATCTCACAAAGCGATATGAATATATGACTATCAATGTGCAAGATGCAGACAATTGTTAGACACACTTGTCACAGTGAAATGCGCATGTTGTGTGACATTAGAAACTATTTACTGTAAATGCCAACATGTACAAAAATAATGTTCTTCAGCAGCTTCCCAGAGCAGTCACAGCAGTAAAATGTTTTCTCTACCATCTATATTTTTCACAACAAATAAAACGTGAGCAGGATAATTTGAGTAAAATCAGGTGTCGCACAATAGAAAACTACGCAACCCTGTGTTTTGTATTTGTTTTGTGCTGAGAGACCCTAATTGTCTGCATATGTGTGTCTTGTGTTTGCATGTGCGTGTAGGATTTGTCACATGTATCACTTGTACTTGAGTGTGGGGCACACTATGTGTGACTGAACAATGTGTTCAGCAGACTGAGGACTGAGGAGCCGACCTTGTTAATAACCCAGATAAACAAACATGCAGATGAGCAGCAGAAGTGAAACAATGGCAACACAACATGCAGTGTTTCATCAGTGGCAGACAGAAAGGATAATTACAGCTACCCTCCCACTCCCTCTCTGCCTTTTAAACATCCTCTTCATCATCTCTTCTTCTCATCTCACACCTCCCTGTGTGTCTTTTTATCACTCCAGCTCTTTCGCATTTATTTTCTTTCTTGTTTTAATGATTTCTTTCTTTCCCTTTATTTTGGTCTCTGTCATTCTCTCTTTGACATCACTCGACTTCTTACTTCTTGTAATTAGATACATTTGCTGTCACGGAGTGAGCAAGTGAGAGAAAGAGAAGGCAGGGAAGGGAGAGAGAAGAGGATTGAACAGAGTTACAGATCAGTGTTAAGCTGTAAGTTGAAAGTATAAGTTTCCTCCTCTCAAATCCTGACATTACCTCTCCACCCACATCCCCTCTGTCTGCCCCCTTGCATCACAGAAACACCATCACAAATGCACACGTACACTCTTACTTACACTTGCACGCTGATTAACACACACTCACACAGCTGAATCATCTTGGACAGGTGAGGATTTAATTGCCAAAGTCAGTGAAGTGAAACATTGTGGTCAGACCTGAGGTATTAGCTGTAGGCAGCCAAGAGAAGCTCTGTGTAGTGGATTAGGGGATTCAAGCAGAGAGAAGCAGTGGTAGGGACACAGCAACATGGTTTCTTATAAATACTGTTGTTATTCGATGAAAAGGCTGTAGGATTACAAAGAACAAGTTTTAGTTGACTCTTAAGTTCTTGTCTTACTTTGCCAAGTTTCACCATCTGCTTTCGGGACATTTAGTATACCTCAACAAATCCTGAGAGTGAACATACTACTACCACTACTTCCTACCTTTAATTTCTTTTTGGATTACAAATTACATGTCAGTCAAGAAACCTGTTTTAAGTCCTTACACAGTGACATACACAAAGAAAAACGTTTTCCGTCCAGAATGACAAAGGAATCTTAAAATGCTTTACACACAAAAAATGTAGCTTGTATCATTTGTGATCTCTGCGTACAGTTTTATCTAGATGCAGTATGTTAAGACATCCACTTGTCTGGATTTAGAGTGCCACATTTCACTTTTGGCACTCCTATTCACTGCTGCCTCTCTACTACAGCAGTCTGTGTGACAGACTACTACATGTTTCCTTCACTACCTCTCGAGTTTTACCACAACATGTGTGGTTTAGGCTGTTGCCCCAGTGCCACAGCGAGTGTTTACCACCATTATACAGGAGTCATGGGTGCAGTGACATAGAAGAAGAAAATCCATTTCACTCTTGAACATTTTCTATGGTAAGAAGCAAGCGGGAAGTTTTTTCTACCAGCTGGTGGTTGAGAAATGAAAGATGTTTTGATGGAATAATTGGGATATGAAAACCTTTTTTTTATATTTGTAGTTTTTGTCTCTCCGCACTGTTGAGGTTCTGATGACCCTTCATTTGAGGCCCTTTACGGGGATGGACAACTGTAAAAAAAATTGACAGGCTAAGCTGCTGTGGAGGTCTAATAAAGCAGCGAGAAACTGTCAGCATCATTCGAGAGCCCTTCAATATACCCTCTTGTTCTCACCGCCCAAGGTTTTCCTCACTGCAAATGAAGCCTCGATGCGATGGCTATTGCCTAGACCTCCCACTGAAACAGTTGTTGGTGTTCAAGGAAGGACACGAACAAGAGCAGAGCAGGCAAACTCAGTCTTTCTGGCTCATGCTGGGAAGTTGCCACCTTCTCATTCTTATCTTCTGTTGTTCTCTCTGTTTCATCTTCCCTCTAACAGATTCAGTGCCTCTCCTCTATATTAGAGTTGTATTTGAGAGGCAGACCTCTCCCATCTGAGAAAAGGAGTAGTATTTTATAAGGTTAAAGTCTGCCTGCTTAACGTGATGGCCTTGCTGCCCCTTTACTTTGGCTCTCCTTATTGGGCTACGGATCTGTGAATTGCATAGGCTGAAGATAGCCACGGTATCAAGAAAAGGGATTGTATTCTTTCAGGTGCATGAGTGCAGAGTTAGGGATGCTGGTCAAAAAATGTTCACATGAAACAATTCTTCATGCAACAAAATAGGAAAGTGGAGTGAATAGACAATAGATGTCACAATCATCCAAACAATAAGATAATTTGATGACTGAGCTTTTAAACTGGGTGGAAAAGCTGTATGCATCCTGGGGTGAATTTTTCACTCAGTGTAAACATCATTTACTAAACAATTTTATTATTCAGATTTAACACTGACATGGTCTGTCTGGCTGTGTATGTTTCTGTGTGCTGTGTTAATTGACTTATCCATACTCATTAACAACATGTGAGTTTTTCTGTGTGAGCATGCCTGTGTGTGTGTGTACGTGCTTTCCGGTACGTCATGCATTTTTGTCCTTTGTGTTTTTCTCTGCGTAGGGTGTGCTGCACAACCCTTTGCTGTCCCCGTGGCAGGCACAGCACCAGGGCTTGATCCGCACCAGCATGCCCCAGCGCAGACTAAGTGAGTCACTAACATCTTTTCAGCCTTTTCCCATGTTTTTATAACAGAACTCATCTACGGGTCTGTAAATAACCTTAAAAAGTTAGATTTTGTCTCAACGTCTCTGTTATTAGTATTCAGTCAGAGGTTCTCGACTTTTTTAACCCACAAATCCTGACATTTCTAACCCTTGCTTTGCTTACCTCTGCTGTTAATCAGCTTGCAGGTGGGTTTATGTCATATATAATTGAAATTAATTATATAATAGTCTTTCAAGCAGATTATATGTCTTCAGTTCTTAAACAAGCAGTACACATGACCATCATATGATCTTTGCTTTGGATAAAAAAGTACAATGTGCAAAATGTTCACATTTTAGGCAGGACTGCAGAAACAATGACAGCGCAGTTACAACAACCTCACACAATTCAGTGAATCTTACAACAAAGCTTTTGTGTTATGCTGTGTCGATGAGATAGCAAGGTAAAGAGAATGACAGCAAAAAGACTTCAGAAAATTCACATATGCGAGAGTGAAAACTGAAAAATAAAGAAACAAAGAGAAGAACCCATGCTGTGTTTCTTTGATCTATCCAGGTGGGGCTCAGCTTTGTATCCAAAGGGAAAGTGATGAAAAAGTGACACATGTGTATTTGCAATATCAAGTCCTTTCTATGAAGACGATTTTGACAAATACAGTATGTGTAAATACGGCCCAGCATTCAGTCATTGTGCATTTTCTCCTACCGGCGGATTTTATGGTCTAATTAAGCAAAAAAGTATCAAAAGAGAGAAAAAGTGTAGGAGGTAATGGCACTGAAACATACGAATATAGCCAGACATATTTAGATATAAGACGAGAAACAGTAGATGAAAGGAAGACAAGTGTATTTTTGTTATGCTGGATAAACTGTTAATGCTCTGACTCCTCACTGGGAGCTTTGGCTGTAAACAAACCAGGAAAGAGTTCTTGCCAGTAATAAAGGTCATTTAGAATAGAAAATAGAAATCGCCAGTTCTGGAGTTAGACAAGAAATTGGACTCTTCACACATGTCATCTTGAATGAGGTTGCAGCAATCATCATTTTTTGCATTAAATTGGTTTGTTATGATATTGTGTGACTTTTTCTTGGAAGCATGGACTAGGTGTAAATTCCGTATTGAAATCTTCCCAACCCCAATAAGTGTCTGTCTTAAATGCACAGCTTGCTTTTCTCACTTTCTGCTGTATCAAACTCCACACTCTCATCCCGGCTTTTAACCCTGGTCCTTTTCTCATCTCATTTCTATACTCTGTCACTCAAACGTGTGAAAATAATTCTTCCATTTTGTCTCTCTTCTACCTTTGCCTCTGCACACAAAATGCCTGTGGTAAGGAGTGGAGCACCTAGTGCAGTACTTCACTGATACAGCGTGGTACAGTAATACTTTCTTTAACATGAAGTCAACATGGTGACCCCTTGGACCCCAAATCCTGCACACTGGGTTGTTGTTTGACATAAGCATGCACTTTTGCATCTCTGCGTTTGCATGCTTCGCAGGTTCTCAGTTTGACTGTGTTTCTTCTCAGAGCTTTGGTCTGTTCTTCTTATTGGATGAAGATTTTGTGTCACGGGTCTTCATATTTAATTTACTCTTTCATTCATAGTTTTGTTCTGTTATGGTCTTTTTAATTTATTCCATCCAATCTTATATCCAATATAAGTATTTAAGCACTTCTATGCATGTATTGGACTTTCTGTGTTTTATTTATTTATTTAATAGACCATTTATTATTCTTTGTGTTCACCTTGAAGGGTTTAGATGAAGTGTATTGAAAGGAATAACATATAAGAATAACCTTGTTTTATTGGACTTGAATGCATATTACTGCTGTCCTGAGCAGCCTTCATTTTAACTCAAAGGCAGTTTGATACTGCACGCCAAAGACAAATCAAAGTAATCACACATCCTCTGCTTTCACACTCTTCCTACAGCTTCACTTCAAGCACAATCCAAATCGCTATTTTCACAACCACTTATATTAAATGATAGTATGAAGTCTAATCTAGCGTTGAAATAGAATGCCACCATATAGCCATCATCTTCTTATGTGCTGCAGTCCTGTTGTCTTCCAGCAGACATAATCGGGATTATTTACATCCTTATTCAAATTTCTGTGTACTTCCTTTTCTGACCACACTTCATTTTTTTAGTGAGATGCTGGTATGATGTACCCTGACATCTTCCAGCTGCCTCAAATTGGCCATTTCTTGGTTAGACTGATGATTTTCTATTAAAGTGATAGCTATCATTAGTAAGCTCAGAAATGTATTCTTGACAGTGCCGTGAGGAGCTCAACATACTGAAATTACTGCTAATTATTAGTGTCTATAGCAGACAGCAGTGGAGGCAAATAATTATTGACTATAGTTTGCAGTGCACTCATGTTGCATCACTGACAAAAGGGTCCAGGTGGGCCAGCTATAAATATATGGGCTAATGCAAACCAATGCAATCACAGTTAAACCTGTCATGTACTGTACATATATACACCGATAAGGCATAAAATTATGACCACTTGTGCAATGTTATGCAATCCAATACAACAGCTCCGCCATGAATTCTACATTAACAAAGTTGTAATTTTTCAGTTTTTAGGTTGAAACTGTCAGAAATGTGATAATTCTACTACATTTGCATTATTAAGGTTATTGTGGGCAGTGGAGTTGTTATGTGTTATGCTAAGAGGCGTCTCTAATGTTTTGGCCTCCCTATTTACATCAGTGAGAGTCCAAATCATTAGAGACACCTCTTAACATAACTGTACAACTCCACCGCCCACAATGACTTGCACATGCACATGTACTACAATTATCACATTTGACAGAAACAGTTTTAATTTATGGTGTACACGTATGTGCCAGCGTGTTTTGCTTTGTAAATATGACAGGAACAAAATAGGAAATACGATTTAAAATCAATAACATCACTGGACTTTTTCATGATGTTTAATTCATTTAAATAGATTACCTATCACCAATACCGCGTGCTCTTGTTTTGGAATGTGGGAATCAGTAGGGAATGTTTACTCTCTCAAGAGTTAAATGTGAATGGAATAAGATATGTCCAAGATGAAAAAAAGCTAAATAACATGTTCATAGTTTGAGTGGCAGACTAATCTGAGGCATTGTAAGAAACAACAAAATTATTATTTGTTTAGGAGTATGTAAATCACAAGCCCAGAAATCAAAAATAATATTTTGTTGCTTCCATACTGACACTGAGAAGTGGACAAGCATTTCAGTCTAGTGGACGCATTGTGGCAGGGGACCAGGAGATGGAGCTGTGGTCATGGGCATCTCCTCCCACTCATAGTACAAATGACAGACAGGGGAAACAGGTGGCACATCTAAAGTATATATTGACAACTTCAACTCACAGTGGGGATGATTCTGCTGAAGCTGAGTTCCTGCTCTTTAGTAGGTTTAGATTGTTCAAGGTGGATTTTTTAGATTCTAGGTTCTGCTCAAAGGATACAATGCAGAAGA
>OMLM01008102.1:63932-75631 GCA_900302695.1 Helostoma temminkii
GAAGGCCAGTCCTGTGATTTCTGGGGGAAAAACAGTATGTTGTATAAAATGAATCTCAAAATAAGTACTATTAAAAAGACAGATTATATAGGTGATGAAGTCATAACCTATTGAGAAAATGTAGTTATGTATTGGTGAGGATATTTATATGACTGGATGGACTAATGAGTACTGCTGTTTTTTTTGGAAATGTGGTTCACAGTGTTTGCTGTAAAACTGTTACAGCTATCTTACAGCATTATAAACTTCTGACATATAATGATTATTTTTGTTAAAGTAAAATTATGTAGATTATTTACAGAACTATGCTGTAAAATATATAATTATATAATGTTTTTCAGTGGCTACATCTAAACAAATAAACCATATGTAGGGAGTGAACACTTATACAGTCTGTGTTGAAACAAATGCTTACATATATTATAATGACTGTGGTTACTGTTGTCACACTAGATCATTAGCATCCATCTCACATCTCAAATATTGAACAAGAGTTTTCCTAAAACAGTAACCGTGTTCAGGTGTTTGTGATGTTGTGCTCATACAGTACCCTGTATGTTCCCTTGTGGAAAACAACACCACAGTTGGTGTGTGTTTCATGTGGTTAACTGCTCAGCATGTGCTTGCACAGGCAGCAGGCATAGCTTTCACTTTGAATGTTTTGAGGCCCCTCTGCAGCAGTGAGCACAAAATGACTCAAAGACTTTAGTAGATTGTAGGCACCCACATGGCAAGGTTATTTTCCCCTACTTGTTTTAAACGCTGAATCAGGACTTTTTCTGTGACTTCACCTCTTGCATTCAAGCAACAGTTCAGTGACTGGCAGTGGAAACTAGCTGCTATATTAAAGACTAAATAATCAAAGCAATGCAGCATTTTCAATTCAGTTTTTTTGTTGTTATTTTTCAAAATGTCCTTCTTAGTTACAAATATTCAAAAGCCTAGATGTTAAAACAACTTCCACATTGTACACTAACTGTTCCATCTCTCTTTTATACAATGTTTTCAACCTATTCATATATTTTTTCTCTTCTATGCAGTCTCAAGTACTACAGCCTTTCAACCCCTGCCTCAACGAGCACCTCCACAAGGGAAGACTAGCAAAAACTCCCCTCATCGCGGGCCACAGTGACCTCATGAGGAGTAGATTAGAGGAAGGAACCCATATAGATGCTGACCATACTGTTGAGCGCCTTACAACAGATGGGTCCGGCTCAGTAAACCCCACTGAGCCGAGTCATCGCCTCAACACCCACCTGCATCAACAGGACTCTGTAGCTCTACAGGGAGTAACTGCCAGAGACAGTCCAGCATCAGCAGCTCAGTCTGCATCACAGCATGTGTGGAGAGCCCCTGCTGTGATACTGCAGAACTATGTCACTGCTAGACCTGCTGGGTCTAGTTGCCCTAATATGCTGCAGCAACCTCGCCTTCATAAGCGCGTGTCTCTCCCTGCACTCAAGTCAGGGGGAACTGGTGGCTTGGCCTCTCTGAAGCCGGGGTCTTTGTCAGGGCCTCTGGCTAACCAGACCAAGCAGCTGCCCCCTCCGTCTAGAGGCCTTCCCTGCTTTAATGCTGGACCCCAGGTGCTGGCTCCAAGTCTATGTCACACTTCACTGCTTCAGCATCGCAGAGCATCAGACCATTGCAGGAATCTACAGTGCACCAACTCCAGCCTGGAGGAGCTCAACCAGGGAACGCTGAAAGACCCTGGGCAAGCCAAGGTCTTGATTCCTTTGAGTCGCTCAAGTCTCCCCAAGCCAAAGATTCCCTGAGGAGCTTAAATCCACCCATCAAAACATTTAAACTGGAATTGCTCTGACACTGATATTCTCCTTAATTTCCTCCTTGTGATAATAAGAGTAATCACTTTACCTTCTGAGTGTCAAAGAAATATACACTGAGCTCATTAACACCCATAAGCCATTCAGGGATTGTCTGTGTCGGTGACATTGGTTTTGTGACTGTGCTGTAAATTATTGTTTCTAAATTAGCTTCCACAACTCCGGCCTGACTGATTGATGGAAGTATAGTGTGTAGCAACAGTCCACAGTAGACAGCGGAGGCCAACTGCTTCAACACTGAGGGGAATCGAGAGAATCGGCCAGTTTACTAGCTTACTACTTTGCACATGCACATCAGTGCTGTGGAGCGTTACTATTCATAGAAGTCAGCTTTGTATTTCATTTTAAATACCTGCTGGCAATTGTCACAAGTCTGAATTCACTTGTCACACTGCTGTGCCCTCTGACATACACAGCTGCATCTGGTTTTAAACATTGAGGTGACATGGACATGACCTTTGCTGTGTAGCAGAAGGCCCAGGGGAAGAGGGAGGCAAAAACAAAAGGTGGGAAAGAGACTTAAGAGCAAATTCGTCAAAGCACCTTTCAGTTGTCACATCCAGTGTGAAAGTACGTGTTTGTATAAATGTGTTTGTGCATGCCAGTGAGATATAAAAGACATAAAGGTTAGGGACAAATGGGAAAGCTGCTCCACACTGTAGGTACATACATTCTTCTAGTTCAGCCCATTACACTTAAATACTGAGTGACCTTTGAACCCTGCACATATTAGCAAAAGGGGTTGCAGAGCTTCTGTGTTAATGCAACTCAGATGGAAATATGGGCTCATAAAACATAATACCATGCTGGTGGTGGAGATCTAATTAGGAGAACAGTGTTCAAGTGAGGAATAAGCTTCCATAATGTAGCAGAAAAGAGCAGGGTAATACAGTACTCACACGCTTAATTGTGCTCAGGTACAATGTAGGCTCTCTCATATCTATGTGCAAATACACACGCAGAGTGCTCTGACAATCTGAAGTGTCTGTTATTTCAGGACTACTTTGTGCAGTTTTTATAGAAAAGTTACAAGTAAGAGGAAGTATGATGAGAACGAGGAGACGGCATGGAACAAAGCTAATTTAATATATTTACTGAGTTACTACTGAGTTCAATAATCTGACATTAACAAGAAAAAATGTTTCTTAATTTTAAGACATCTTTTTTTAATGCAAGAATAGTTAACAAGTTAAATTCACAAATTCAGATTAAGAAACTGGCAGTTGATCTGAATAAAATTATTTACAATGCACACCAGCGTCTCTGAATCATCTCTTTAGTGACCTAGACACAGAAACATCATGTAACATGGATTCATTAGATGTGTGAAGCTGCTGACTGGTGTGTGTGTGTGTGTGTGTGAGAATCTTAGCTGCTGACGTTTTTTCCTCTGTCTCTACTTCTCTCGCTCTCTTGCACATCTCTTTGGGAACATCAAAGGTATTAGTGCCGTATTTTCAGGTAGGGAGCCTTCGGGGCTTTAGTGGTGTTTCTGTGGGAGTTTGGAGAATTGTGTTTATCTCTCCTTTGCGAAGCCTTTTTGCAGTCAAACGCTCCCAAAATGTCCCCAAACAGAGAGCAGCAGTGTGTTAAAAAGGCCTTCTGACAGCAACTCTGCTCTCTTCTCTGTCACACTGCGTGACCGCTTGGTGTACGCCTCAGGCACTGTCCGGTCTACTGCGTCCAGTAATGCACCCTACATAGAGTGACACACACACACACACACACACCATACACATACACGCCTAAACACACACATTTCACAGACACACATGTACTGGAACTCAAACAGACACAAACTCATAAGGAGCACAAACACTTTAAATTCTATAACAAAGTGCACAAAACTATGTTTGTGTTGTTTTCATAGCTCTCACAAAATGAGCTCTCCAAATACACATTGATCCATCTGTCCGCTGTAGCCAAAGAACAATGGCCATCTCTAGATTAGGCTGGAAATGAGAAGAGGCTTGTGTGTGTGGATCCATGTGGCTGATAAAACATGTTTACCTGTTGGATGGCTCAGCATTGTGCCAAACCAGCCAAGCAGTCAGCACCACACTGTGAAGCCAAGAAAAACCTGTTTTCTTTAATGAAAATAGAAACAAAGACAAAAAGGTACATACAGAGGATGAGAACGTTGCAGAGAAGAAAACAATAAGATGGAGCAGTAAGAGATGTAGTGAAATAGTGGAGGCACTGTGATCAAGATAAGATGTCTCTAGCAGGCTTTTCTGCTTGTGAACGTTTGTCTATAAAATGTCATGGGGGTGTGTAGATGAGAGAGGAGGGAGACAGAATACGTGTTTGTGTGCGCTGTGGTTCAGAGGATAGCCCAATCCCCTCAGCTGTGTCACTCACTGCTTAGTAATGCCAAACAGGAAATCAATGTTACTTGCTGTATGTGTTTGTGTGTGCAAGCATGTGCATCTCCAGATATCTCTGGCTGTCAGCGTGTCTCTTTCAGAAGTGTGTGTGTGACAGAGAGTGAGAGAGAAAGAGAAAGCGAGATGTGTCTGCCCACAGGCCAAAAGCAAATCCATGCCAGGGAAAGCTGGGCAGTGCCATCCTTCTCTCCCTGTACTGTATTCCCTATCTCCAAATCAATGTTCCTGCTAAGTTTGGCAGTCAAGCCAATCAGTCTTGCTAGCTATGCTGTAACAAAACCACAACTGGGCTAAAAAGTCTCTGCAGCAACTTGGATCAATTCTAATGCAGGACCTGGATTCACTTTATTTGCAAGAAGACTCTTAAATTAACAAGCTGCATTGCACATCAGACTTACCAAAGTGGCCATGCTGTTCTATAATATTATTGCGGATGGCACAATGCTGTATTTCAGCCCCTAATAAACTTATATATAGAGAAAATACTTTTCTTGTAATACAGAACATGCACATCAACTGGGATGCATTACATTTGACTTCTAACCAGGAAATCCACTGATAATTAGAACATATAGTAATGTTGCTTCATAAAAATGTTTATTTGCAGGCATATTTGCAACGTTGCAAGTTTTTTCTTTTACTTAAAAGCTGCTATAATGAATAGTTTTATATTAATAAATCAAATGACTGTTTATGCAAACCCTCAAACAATCATCATCAATTCTGCAATACCCCAGAGCCCTTTAAGCTCATTGGTTTATTTTTTTTTAGCAAAAGAGTTCAAATAAACCCTTTGTATTCTACCTTCCCAACACCAGCCAGGAATCTCTCTCAGGAGTTAGTGGAGACTAAAATAAATTCAAATTAAACTTGGATTCATCAAGTGGCTGCAAACATGACTCAAAATAAATGCGAGTGCTGCAAGAGATCTGCTGAATGAATTAGCTACCAACACAACATATCAATGTCATACTTCAGAAGGTGATGATATGTTGTTGTTTACAGCTCATTGAACCCCTCATGAGGAGCAGCTGTTTCCATACTTGAAAAATATACCTTTGTCTATTTTTTTAGAGTAGCTTAGCTCTTATACTTATCCATTTATGTACTTATACTACAGTATCCAATCCATTTTCCACCTAGAAATTTAAATTGTTAGCTGATGAAGCACACACTGTAGCGTAACTGTTCATATTTCCCCACAATATGCAAGGTCACTGTATTTATCACTACATAATCTCCAGTGTCAGCTGCTCTCAGCTGTTAAACACTGTCTCCCGTCTACTGTGTAACATTGTTTGAAGCAAAAATAAGAGGTAATGCTTCACTGAACTGTATTATAGTAACCTTTTATGCAAACAAGAAAGCAAAAAAAAAAAAAGCTTTATAAAAATTCTAATCAGCAGCACTTTAAACATCATTAGTTATGGATGCTGAATGAACGTCAGGCTGGATTTAGAAGTGACTGGGTTTTACAGTACAGTAGTTGTTTTGACTTCTCTTTTCTTTCATCTTTCCCACCGTGTCTCTGTTTGCAAAGGTAATCATACTTTGAGAAGCAATGTGATACAGTAATGAAGACTAATATTCTGTTCTCTGTAATGATTTTTTTAAAATATGTTTTAATATTGTTTTCATAAAAATTGGGTGTTACACTATGGATCTTCATGCATGTTTACCTTCAATGGTTAAATGTCTAAATGTTGACCATCAGAGCAGAGGATGGCGCTGCCATCAGCGCCAGGCCACTGCTCCCAGATAGAGGTACTGCTCTGATAGTTGCTTTTCCTTGACCTGGCTCATAGACCCTCACCGACACATAAACGCACAAACCCAAAGCTGCTGATGCCAGATGAAAGACAAACCTCATTCCCAGTTTGTTTTTCTTGTTTTCACTCTACTGGTTGCATTTCTGTGAAAAATAAAATATGATTGTTAAACAATTGTGACTTTGTCAGATGTTTTTACTATAAAAATATGCTACACTCTTTACCTTTTTAAAATTGTAATTTAATCACACTTCAGAGGAAAGAAAGTGACACATGAGTAGAGGAAAGTCAGGCCTGTCAGAGACTTCTCTGGATGATAATGATATAGCATTGTAGGTGTTGACCATGAATATGGACACTTACATTTTGACAATAGAGGTGTGTGACTTGTGACTTATGTTTCACACAAAAATACCTTAAGGGAGAGACATTTCCCTTCTTGTCAAATAAATTAAACCAAGTACTAATCTTTATTCATTAAAAACTATGCAGCCTCCATACACCTTGCATTTAGTCCACTAACTAATGAGGTTATGTGCTTCAGAGACGATGGGTGGGTAACAGCCTGCCAAGCGCAAGGAGTAGCATGACACTGTCATTAACTTGGAAAAGTGGGAGATGGAGTGCAAAAGGTTTTCTCTTGAAAGGAAACCAAGCTTTTTTATCAGAAACCGACAGAGATGTTGAAACTTTCACTGTAGCAAATTAAGAGTCCTGCAGGTTGGTAGTCAGAGAGCAGAAGTTTAGTGGAGTAATTTCACAGATAATGTTCACACATATGTGTGGAAATGACAGCAAAGTTAATCTTGAACCTCAATGCAACACAAAAACAAACAAGAAGAAGAGGAATAAAATAATAAAAAAAAGAAAATAAATAATTATAAACGATTTTCAGACCAAAATACTCTTAAACGTTACACAGCATAAAGTCATTTCTTAATTAATCTTCTTAATTGATGAACCAATCAGGTGGCTGGGGTGATGACGTGTTATTATATGACCTACACTATTGGCTAGAATCTACTTAACGTATAACGTTTTTAAAAAATGGCGGAGTAGATTAATGTCGTTCTTTCTCAGCACTTTGCAAACTCAACTGAACTTTGCTGCAAACAACAGCTGCGACTGTTTATATTAATGGATATAAACAAGCTTGTTTGCCAACGTTTGCAGATTTTGCGGACAAATGAAGATACTTTAGCTCCACTGTGCTGTCTTTAATCATATCAGGTGCCGGCCTTCAAGAGTCATTTACATATGGAAGTAGAGTTTCCTGTTTACCTTGTCTGCAGCTTGGGACCACAGCATTTTCGAAATCACTTCCCGCCTTCATCAAGGTGAGTTTGTGCTGCTTGTGGTAATACTTATACTGGGGGGTGACATCTGTGCTGAGAGGCTGAATTTACTTTAGGGATGTGCAATGTACATTTTACCATGCTCTCATTTTGCTAATTAGTGACGAAATGAGAAATATAAATATTTAAGTATTATGGTTATTATGAGCTGAACTGGTTAGAGGCACATTTACACCTTTGAATTGCTGCTGCTGCTGTTTTTAGGTGATTTTCCACTGACCTTTTTCACCCTTGGTAAAGATTATAATAAAAAGTGGCTTTGTATGTAAACATTTTTGATGTCTTTACACAGTTCAGTGACATTTCTCTCCTGGCATGCTCGGCATGGAGTTTGTCATGCATGAGATAAGTGGCAGCATAGATATGACAATACTCGAAACAGTTGGTTTAATGGTGCTGCTTACTTTGCTGTTTCTCTTATCATACATTTATGCTGCTGCTGCTTTGTGTTTACTGATAATATCTGATAATGCGCCTGTCACCAACCTCACAGTCTGTCAACTGCATTGTATGTTCATTTGTTGTTTACTACTGCTTTAAAGGTTTATTTTTTCTTTTTTACGTTGATATTTTAAGTTAATAAACTGCTGTATATGACTGTATAATGCCTTGCAGGGGAATGACTGCATGTGACTGACCTGCTGTACACGTGGCTCACTCCAGTTATACAGTAGCTGTTTAATGTGATTTTATTGCCACGCCACAATCTCAGTTGTGCTGAGGTTATGGAGCTACATGCTCGTGTTCACCTTCACATAATTTCTTTTAGGGGAAGTTATGACTGAACAGAATCACACCACAACAGGTAAATCTTCTCAGATTAGTGCAGAGACTAGGATTAAGTGCTTCTAAATTAAAAACAAATCCTATACCATTACCAGTTGCTTGATAATGTTTTGGGCTTTTCAAAGCGCTTTACTAGAGACAGCTTATGGCCAAAACCCTTGAAAGTGAAATTGCAAGGCAAAATCACAGGATTTAATTTTTAGGATCACCTGTGAGTGACCGTAAGCATTATTTCTCATCATAGTTTGTTCCTTTTGTGCTATTAGCCTGTATTATGTGGCTGTTGTCAGGGGCATAGTTATTTTTTTAGATAAACAATATAATGGTTTTACAGGATTTTATGTTTAAAAATGTATTATCTATCTACAATTGAAATATATTCCTGGGTAAATGATATGACCAATTTTTATTTTATTCAGTGGAGATTCACTTTGGGGAAAATAATCCCATACCTCTGTCTAACAGGTAGACTTGTGAAGTGTGTTATGTTACCAGTAGTTGTCTCCTGTAACCAGACATCAATGACTTTCAAATGTTGTTAGTTAAATGCATATATGTATGTAAAATATTTTCTTTGGAGTTGTATGGTTCTATACAGGTTCCTCCCAGGAATTTGCAGAGGCGGTAAGCCACTTAGATCCGGATACACATCATTTGACAATCGGTTTAGTGAAAACAATAACCACAAGCCTAAACAATAACGACACTTGTTAAGTATATGACATTGGCTGTGTGAAATACTGCCTCTGCGCTTTTACCTTAAAGGTCAGTGTTTTAATATTCTTTTATGGAATGTGCTGTGGCTGTGAATCAGACTTGACTGCTTTCCTCTGCTGTGTAAAACTTGCTGTGAAAACCTGATTGACATGTTAACATGGATGTCACAACACTTTATTTTGAAAGGGGGTGCTGTAAAAAGATTGGGCAGTCGCTCTATACACAGTTTGCCGAGTGGTGCATAAAAGGTAAACGGGGCACTGTTAATGGGTATTGTACACTATGTGACTTTAAGACCTTGTGTGTTGTATCAGGGTTAATAATTATTGTGTTGTAGAATGTCTTTGCTGAGGCCAAGCTGTATTTTGCATCTCAGTCAGTTTAAACAGGGTTTCTGCAATAATATAGAACATTCTTTGTTCCTGTGGCCCTCATTACCTCTACGTGTTGGTTTGAGGGCTCCTCTTTCAGTGATTTGTGGTGTGTAGGCGTAAGCTTTAGTCTTAATCTGTCTTTTATAGATTTACACTTTCTGGAAACTAAAAAACAGTCATTCAAATGTTTAGATTACCTCAATGGGTTGTCCCAGATAGATGGAATTGTTTTAATCAAGTTGTGTTTCAGTTCACTTGCCTTTTTGTTATTTAAAATCTTGAACCTTCTTTGACATTGTGCAGGACTGTTTCTTAAACGGTTAAGCAGTGACAAAGACACAGGAGGCTTTTTATGTATTTACTTTGGCTCTGTTTTCAGGCAGACACTTTCTGCCACTAGAGTATGCGGTCACATTTCTTGAAGGAGAAATGCCGGTCTCGTTCTCATCCTGCGGCAATACTTTCAAATATTCACAAACGCTGCAGGCAAGATGGCTTGACTTCAGTGTAGAGGGATGGTTTAGTGGGGAAAGACACAACATTTGAGTGTGCATTGTGGGATGGCAGAGGAACATGACCATAATTGGATCCCCTGACAGCTGTTTGACGTCTGCCTCCTCTAGGACAGGACCTTCTCCCTCTGATGCTTTAATTCCCACACACATGCTGATTGTTATGCACAGTTTCTTAGGTAATTTGAGCTAAATAGTAGTGGTCACCTTTAATAAAAATACATATTACTAATCTATAATGTAAGGCTGTCTGCTGGACAAGGAAGGAAGGAAGGAAAATGTATAAAAAATAATATTTCGTAGGTTGGTGGTCTAATATTTGTCTGAGCAGCACTTTAGTTTAGGATTTTTTAACTCCACTTGCATCTTGGTGACATTAGTTGACGTTTAATTGAGCTATATTTGCCAACTTGGTCTTTACAGTATATAGACATAACAAAAACTGTTAATAACTTAATTATTGTTACATGCTGTCAGGACAAAGACCAACATGTTTTTTTTTTGTTATGCATATTGTAAATGTCTCACTTCAACTGCAGGGCATCACTAAGAAACAGGTACCTGTTCAAACCGTGAGTGAACGTGTTTCAGCTACCTAAAGCTACAACATTACTGATGGTATTGATATTCATGTGGGATATCGTATCCCAAACAGACAGATCAGTATTGCTGGAGCCTACGATACTTGGCCCTCTCTACATAATACAGCCATCACCAACATGTGCATGTCTTATAATGGGATTAATTAGAATGATATAGTGACTTTATTGTGAAGCCAAGACAGTGCCCACAAAGCCCAATAGGGCCAGTTAGCACTGACCTATCATTGCCTCAACAGATAGGGCTTTTGATAACTAGAGGATTGATGTTTTGGCAGCTCTGTACTGTTTTGCTCTATTTTTAGTTATTTTTGTACAGACTTTGTTGTTTTTCAGCTCGGGTGAGTCCCTACACTGCACTATATCCATCCCTAATAATATCCTCATTAAATCATTTATGCCACATATGTTTTTCCACACAACATGAGAGAAAAAGCTCTCTAGTTGAGCTGCATAGCATCCATCTTATTCCACACTTAGGTCAAATGAGCGTGGCACATTCATTTTCCTCCCCTCATGTTGCTGTAAAACAGATTAATATTTATTATGAGGTCCAATATATGTGACATTGCCAGGCTTCTACCTGAGCAGAGCAGTATTAGCTGTGTGATAAACAACTTCTCACTATTTGATAAATAATCCAGGAGAAACACAGCATCAGAGCTATGAAAGTTTTATGCCCTGTGCTGCAGAAGCTCTGTCTCTCGCTGAATACCAGACATACTCAGGGAGCTGACAGAATCCCAATATTTCTCTATTTTTGTCTCTTCAAATACGTATGCTGAAAATGCCCCTTTCTCTCTGGCTGGTCTTGTGTTCAGTGTTTGTATTCAGAGATTTTTTTTCCCACGTGTCTGTGTATGTCTGTGTCTTGTGTGCACACAGACACAGTATAAGTACCAATATACTTCTTCTCCTGCAACTGGACAGTTAATGAAGACACCATTTCTAAAACATGCAGGTACCTGTCAAAGTGAGTGTATGAAAAAGACTGTTGCTAATTTGCATTTTTTGGAATAGCAGCCTGTTTGGCCATCTGGACAAAATTAAAGAAATAGACCTCAGAGATCCATCACTTTGCTGTCTTAATATTATTTATCATACATACATTACATAAACTTAATGTAACAGTCTGTCGGTCTTATTCTACTGCCTTACGTTAGGCTACTTGTTGAAGTACTCTTTTTGCTGCATATTTCTTATACTAGACTATTAATGCTGAAAGTAACAACTGAATCCATTTGGAAGCCAATAAACAAATATCTCTCATTTTATTTTGAAACTTGTGGAGGAAATGAGTTTTAATCTGTGCTAGACATAAAAGTATTAACCAATCAATCATTCACTTGACAGAAA
>OMLM01008102.1:82157-116448 GCA_900302695.1 Helostoma temminkii
AAAAAGTAAACAGTTTTTTTTTTTTTTTTTTTTCTGCTGGAAAAACTTGAGCTCTTGGTCATTTGCACACTGGACTGGTTTTGTGCTGGGGTGTTGATGCTGTTGTGCTGCCAGTGATCACAGTAGCAGTAGTGCACTGGAGTGAAAGATTATATACAGTGATTTGTTATTTCAAAACTAATAAGTAGGTGCTTATCACAGTGACTCGCATATACTATCAAGTGTAACTCAACCAACCTTGCCATTGTTTGTTTGTTTGTTTTGTATTTTGTCCTCTCCTATCTTAAAATACTACCATGTGTTTAACCAGAACTACTTGTATTTGTATTCTCAAGTGGGATTTATTACATGGACTAAAATATTTTTCAGTTTCTTTATATTTCATCTGATGAATTGTGTTTGGAAGATGCTCTACAAATAATCTGTAAGCTCTGGGTAACCCTGCGAAGACTTTATTGTGCAAACGGCACATAGATGCCAGATAAGTAATGGTATTGGGCAAATCTCAAAAGTGTGGCAGATAGGGTCACTCTTTAAGATGGATGAAATAGAAATTTGTTTTTTGAGTAAGCAAAATGACAAAACTGAAATGTGGACACACCCTCTCTTTACACATAAAGACAAAGACATTATGTATAACACACACACTCATAAATACACACAGCTTTCACACGAAACCATTTTATTCTTACTGTCCCAAGTTCAAGTATTCAATGTTTGAAGTTCATGCAGACAGCTCGGATGAGTCAGCCTGTCCTCGACAAAGAAGACGAGTGAAGAGCGGTGTGTGTGTGCGTGTGTGCGCGCATGTGTGTGTTGTTGCTGGTGGAAGGAGGGGGCTGGAGGTAGAAGTGGCATCAGTTTTATAACGGCACGCAACTTGCATCAGCAGGGCAGAACTAAACTGCTTCAAGCCTTAGTAGCTGATCTGCCCATTGAATTCATGGATTTAAGCTGAATTACAAGTGCTGAACTTAGATTATTGCCACAAAGGTGGTGTGCTTATTTAAATAGTTCAGCATCCATGTTTACATGTCAAACACAGGACATTCTAGACGGTAAAGCAGCTTCTGTTTACCTTATATAGTCGAAGGAAAGATGAGAGACACTTCCAGAAAAACACAATCTCAAAAATTCTGAATTCTCTTTAAAAAATCTTTTAGAACAAAATGTAACAGGACTTCAGGTAAGGTCACACACTAAGAGTTTTAAAGGATATTTGCTATGAAGAAACTTTGATCCCTAATGTTTTCTAATCACCAAAATGTTTCAGGTGTCCGTGTAGAAGTTCACTCACTATATAAATGTGAACGTGAAATGTTGAGGCTGTTTTATGTAATCACATTCTCTGAATATTTACAATTAATAAAACACTTGTCTAGTTTAAGCTTTAGAGTAGTAAATCTGGTTCTTGACTCCAGAAAGCTTAAATGTGACATTTAAAAAGATCTCTGCTTGGCAAAAAATGTGATTTGGCATGACATTGTGCTACACTCAATGAATTCACTAATTAAGTAATTGCACAGAGTTCATAAAAAGCCTGCAGAGAGTTCTGTCACAGCACAGTGAAGAGGGCAACCTGCCAAACGTCTGTGCTTCAGCCCCCCTGTGCTATTTATAAATGTGTTGAAACGCTTTTGAACGCCTCAGCATTTTTGTGAGTTTGAACCTCCTTCTCAAGTAGTTTCCTCAAGCTCAAGCAAAGAAATGCAGGGTGTCAGGTGAGGAATGGTGTATGTCAGTGTCATCCTGCTCATATTCTCTCTCTCACATACACCTACTGACCAGTTCGTACACTGCAAGACTCCTGTCACAGAGCCCACGGCAGGGCAGCTGTCCCTTCATATGGGCAAAGCCAAAGAGAGGAGACAGCTTAGATCTCATTAGTAAATTACTATATCGGTTCATCAGCATCCGCACCACAAAGCAGCCTTGGGCTTTTCCAGCTTTTATCCTTATTCAGGAACCTGTGTGCTAATGCTTCTTGGGAAAACAAAAAATTGAATCCAAGCAACAGGATCTTTCTGCTGACATACTGAAGTTATTTTTATTGTCATATATACTTGTTCAGCATCTAAATGTGAAATTGGTATTCAAATGTGTAAATGTGACATTATTTGTTATAGACCAAAACACTTATTTTGTCATCAAATGGATTAAGAATTCAGAGGCTGCTGCGTTTTCAATTAGACTGAGATTTCACTTAATATCACTGGTTCTTTTTCCTGCATTATCCCAGTGGTGTTTCCCAATATGAAATAATGAGAAGCGAATCTCCAAAAGGACAAAATTCATAAGTAAAACCCTTAAGCTTAGCACAAATTAAATCACCGTCAAATAACATGAAAACAAGCTTAAAGAAAGCTGAAAGTAAACAGTTTGTAATGGCATATTTGCGTTCACATTTATGTTGTAGAGAATCGGCCGCAAACAAAGGACTCAGCTTCCTAAAAGAAGCACTTGTAAGGAGATATCTGATGGTAACGACTGTCTAATCATAAAGCCTTGTGCATGAGCTCTACACTTTCCATTTGTGCATTTGCATATTTACATGTAAACAGTGGGCCCATTTACAGGGTAATTAACGGCTCTCTATACATGTCGTCATCCATTTAAATCTCAGCACGTAATTCTGTGTTTGATTTTACTGGAGCTCATTATTGCATACAAAATATTAATCAAGGATGCAAATGAAAACCTGTTGGCCCACAGTTTATCAGGTCATCCATTAACATTAACACAGTGCAAGGTAACACAAAGTATGATTTTTAAATTTAATTTCTCGGATTTCCATTTTTGCACTTCATGAATGTGTAGAAGCACCCCAGCGGCTGGAAAGTTGTTCCCATAGAAACTGCTCTTGCCATGTCATTTTACAATGTCACAAATTTAAGTCTCTAACAACTAGTTGATGTTAAGCTACCGTCCACATGAAAAGGAAGCAATATGAATAAGCAAGGGTATCCTTCATACTTTAATAAAAGCTTTTTATTATTGCATATTTATGAATAACTTTATTTAATCTTTGAATATTTTTGTACACCAATAACCCATAACAGAAACTTGAATATCTTAATTTCAAATGACTGTTATTGCTGTTTTTAACTGATAATACTTAAAGGTTATCCTGCAGTTCCTTTCTGTGCTGGTTTGCTTTGTTAGCAAAGAAAGCCTAAGTGACTGTAATCCATGTGAGATGTTTATCGTCAGTGTCCAATCAAAGCTGAACATCGATTCCTTTTCCTCATCATTGTAGCTGTGGCAGCTCCAATCGTCCTTTTCCTTTAACCAATCTGCCAGGAGAGTCTAACTTGTCTCATTCTGTCAAAGGCTGTCTCCAAGAGGAACAGTCCTCATCTGTGACTGAGACATGGATCTCTGGCATCCTTTATCACTCTGCAGTACAGCCCAAAGAGGTTTTAGGAAGAGATTGTCTTCTAAAGAAGATTGCTATATTTTCCTCTACATTTATCAAGGACTGTTTTTAAGTATAAGAGAGCTAAGCTGCACCCGTATAAAATGTCAGTAATAACTTTAAAAATATAGTGGCGGTTAGCGATGCAAACAAGGCTAGAACTATTGATTACTTTAATTATTGTTTAATCTCCCATGTATTCATGTTGATTATTTGATTAATCTTGTGATCTGTAATATGCCATAAAATAGTGGAACTGCCTGTTATAATTACCCACAGACCAATGCAACATCTTCTTGTTTTGCCTGACAGTTTGAAGACATTTGATTTACTACCGTACTGTGCATAATGAAAAGGATCAAATCATCACAGCTGAGACGCTAGATAGTTCAGCGTCCTCTGTACTGATTTAGCATCACACTGTTACTGTATAACATACAGTGTGTGTGTGTGTGCGTGTGTCTGTCTGTGTGTGTCTAATATAAAAATATATTAGAAGCAAAAGAAATGACGCTACAACAGAACCAGAGATTTATCCTCATTAAAACCCAGTGACTCTTACCCACAATGCAATTCGAACAATCAAGTTTTCTTTTAATGTATATATTTCTATACTCAATTTACTTCACTATTGTGCAATGCATGAGTTAAGATTTCAAAGATAATAAAAGAAAAATAACACAAATTAAAGCAAATATACAACTATGAAAGCGATATGACATTACTTAATCCAGAGGCTGAAACTTTTTAAATTAAACTTAATTCTCATTAAAACTATTCCCAATGAAAACACTAGTCTCTGTAAAAGTAGACATCCAGTGAAAAATAATTAAAATTTCATAACTCAAAATGTCACTGAAATACAATTACTACAGGATTCAACATTTTCATAAGGATTGCCTTTGCTTTGTTAGAATTGTTAGACCAACATTTACAGCAGACTCATACCTAAAGCTAAAAGCAGTTGACTGATGTTTGCATTTAATGTGAAGTCGATGCATACAGTTACTTGTTAAGTCACATTTTCACCACTGATGATAAACATGCAGACTTTAAATCATCCATGCATTCAAAGCAGAGGTGTTTTCTGACTTGAGCCTTTTATTGAAGGGCCAGGTCTCTCCAAAGTGTCGACATCACACAGGGCAGTTGGTCTATTTATATTCAATGAGGCAAGACACAATTTAACATTAATGCAGAAATTGTATAGAGACTTTGGCATTCACCTTGTCAATTATTAAGTATAAGGCTGAAGCCTATAAATAGCAGCCAGGCGCAAAACCTCCCTGGAGCCTTGACAGTAGTGGTAGTTGGGATTGTCGTGAAGGGTAGACGCGGTGGAGCAGCATAGAGGGCAATGACGGCAGAAAAGGACATAAGTAAAGTGGTTTAATTGTTCTACACCTAAGATGATGTGTGTTTTTGAATAATATTAGACAGGAGGCGATCCGATACCATTCACACCCCAAAACAAAGTTCAATTCAATGCAATATTTTTGAGGGGGTAAAATTAGGACCTTTCACAAACTGGCCTGTTTTTACACTGTTACCCCTTATTGACAACCTAGAACCTGGTGCTAGTTCTGGGGCTGGTGCTAGTGCTGGGGCTGGTGCTAGTGCTGGTTCAAAGTTGGTTCAACTCAAGAACTGTGTAACCACTTGTTGTAATCACTAGGTACAGTGATAACGTTTGATATGTCCCTAGTTCTAGACCAGCAAAGAGTTGGTGCCATGTTGGAACCAGCTTTCAAGGCCTAGAGTTGGTTCTTTGGCTGTGGAAACGCAAAGAACTGAGTCGACATTAAACAGTGTTTCCCCTACCATTACATTAGGGAGGTGACCTAAAAAAAATTTTTTCTATATAGTACCAGATCACAACGGAAGTCATTTAAGGTTACTTTTCCTTTAGATCAGGTCTATACCTTGTTATTTTATTAAATGAACTAAATAGCCTTTTATGTTATTTATCTTAAACTGCAGTCGTAGCACTTATCTCAAGCACAAGTTCTTATGGTGGATCTGTAGCTTCTCCCAGTAGATTTCATTTTTTTTCCTCCCAGTTATAAACCTAGCATTTTTTCTTTGACGTAATTTTAACATGAGTTATAATTATTATACAACAATTATTGTTATGAAGTGTTTTGTTTCACAAATAAATTATTGTGTGCCAAGGATATTTGTCATGTTAAAGAGAGTGTATAATTAATAACCATGAATAATATGGGTAGGCACAGACAATAGCATTCTGCTTTCCACGCGCACTGACCAATGTTTGTAGTGCTCCTGCTACTGTATGTGATTGTGGCCTATAAAAAATTCATACCATAAAGGAAATTACAACTGGTATACCAGATGAACAGAAATAGCCCCAGCAATATCACTGATGTATTTACTATATACTGCAGTGAATAGATGATAGTATCTGATTTAAAAAAACAGAGTTAGATCACGTTCAAACTGCTTATGAATGAAATCTGAATTAGGTCACTGTCATCAATGTTCAAAGTGACTAAAGAATGTATACTTGTGATTGTAGGAGTCTCTCTGTTTTCCTTCTCAAGCAGCTACAGTCGTCTTTCAGAGGCTTCTCTCATGCTTTACACTTCTTTCATGGTCTTAATGGATTTTAACAAGTCCTAGATGAGTGACTCCTTTATAAGCAGTAGCAATCTGGCAGCAGTTGGAGAGTCATCTGTGTATTGACAAACAGATGTTTGCAATTTTGTGTGAATGAATTCATACACCCACACAAACATAACAAAGTATTAGTAAAGCTACTCTTGATGAATTAAACGCAAATCCAAGTGAGCACAGAACCATTTCTATGCTGCTGTCTACCGAAGGAAACGGTAACTAAAAATTGTCTAAAAAAAGAGCATGTCTGTGATTGTGGTCCACATACAGTAGTTTTAAACAACACTGTATACTTACTGTATGTTTGTGCAGTCTATCCTATTCTACACAAACACTGTCAGATAACATATAGCAGTTATTTGTCTTTCCGTGTATCAAACTAGTAGTACTAGAGACATCAACTTCTATGTTAAAACATTGAAATAATCTGGGATTGTTCTATTGACCAAAAGGATATGTTGTTCAGTCCAAAGAGGTCCCATATGATGAAATATTAGCAGGCTGACACATAGAAAAATACGATAAACAAATTAAATTGTATTGATTTTTCAAGCGAAATGCCAAACATTGGATGATTTAATGTATATCACATTCATTTGTGCACTTTGCACAAAAATACACAGGCAGGCAAAGCTCATTTCAAGGTCAGGAAATTATCAGTCTCAGCTGTCTCTCTCTTCCTTCCTTAAATCAATGTTACATGGAAACCTTCTGTATCTTTAACACACAAAAATAATAATAAAAGTGATAACTGGTGTAGTAATTTTGTGTTTTTTGGTTGGTATTGTGTGCAGTTCTACAGTTACACCCTCTGTTATGTACTTTACCTTTTGTATTAATTGTTTTATCTCTTCAAAAACACTAAAGGCTGTGCTGAAACATGTGACACGTTTGTCTTTTTTTTTTTTTTTCTGTGGTTCATGACTTGACAAAAATAGTCTTGGTGGCCCCAGAAAACTCCTGTTGAATTAGAGTGAAACTGGGTTGGACGGCTCAGCATGAGCTCATGCTGTGATGCAGCAACTGTTCTCTTCATGGCTCAGACTTCAAACACATGGGATGTCTCAGATGCTTTAGACGTGTATTTTGATAGAATTTAAGGTGGATTAAAAAAAAACAATTGTATTTACTCAATGATGATGCTGTGAAAAAGCTAAAATGCTATATTTTTGGCCCTCTAAACGCTTTTGAGATTAACTTTTCTGTTACTGTTAGGAGTCAGTGGATGATTCCTCTGGACATCAGTGGGTGTTGCACTTTGAAGAGAAATCTTTCTGGCAGGTCCAGAAGCGAACTGGGTGCACATTTGCTCTTAGCCAACCTTTCTAATTCAGGGGTTTATTTGTTTAATTAAAAATACACTGCACTACCTATATTAAATTCACAGATTAAACTTAATGTTAATTGTGACAATGACTCATATCAATTCTGCACCATATTTTAATTAAGCTCTAGTTTTAAAATCCTCATCATTTTTTTCCGTCAAAATACCATATTAATTTAGATTAATTAATCACAAAAAAGGCGTAAAAATGCTGTTCTCATTAAAGCCTTTGACTCTGTGTTAGAACAAACTGTATTGGGGGTCATAACCATGGGAGTGTGCATACGCATTTAAACACGTCCTCTCTTACACACACACGCGCAGACACACACACAGTGTGCTGTGCTGTGCGCCTCATTACAACATCATAGGCTGGTGTCATGAAGTGAATCAAACGCATGGCTTACTTTCATAAGAGATTCAGGTGGAAAGTGTTGCCAAACCTCCTAATGGTGTCCTTCCACTCAGCTGTGCATTTTCTGGTCAACTTCCTCTCAACCATGGAGCATTGTGTGTCTGTGTTTGTAAAAGTGAAGAATGAATTTGCACATTTTTATACTAAATGTTAAGGCAAATTGGAAAGCAGTCAGTGGGAATGATTCCCATCAGATGTGTGGGTGATTTGAGAGAATGTGCTGTGCAAAGTAATTAATAAAATGCAAAGTTCAGCCTGTTTGACCTGTCAGTGACTGGGCACAGTAACTTATTTTAGGGGGATGGGCTGCATATATCCATGCATGGCACCAAGAGGACAGACTCTAAAAACAAGAAAACAAACACCCAGATGGAACTGTTAATAAGAGTTAAATTCTATTGTTTTCATTATCTACAATTTCTGCGTTTCTCTGCATATTAGATACATTTTTGTTCAAATTCTTCAATGAGAGAAAATTGCCTGTGGATATTTAATTGATATGTTAAGTATCAACGCATTTGTGACATGTGACCATCATGTAAATAAGACAAATAACATTAGGCTATTTAGTTTGGTTAATAAAAGAACAAGGTATATACCTGTTCTATATGAGATTAAATGACTGCTGTTGTGATCTGGTGCTATACAGAAAATAAAATCAAATAAATTAACTTGACCTTCTAGCCAGGGCAGGGGGTGCCGTTGGTTGGGAGCAGTGCCCCGCTAATATAATGGTAGGGAAAACACTGAACCTTCTCTGCCTAGACTGTTGTATATTTTTTATTTATTTATTTTTTTTAGATAAAAAACCCTTTCACTAACCTTCTATTAAAGAATAACACCACTTGTTACCATGGTAACTGCCAACAACAAACATTGTGACAGTAGTAGCCTCCAAATTCTTAGAAGATATAAAAGTAAAACTGTCAGACAAAAATGAGACTTAAATGTTGCTGACAGTCACCACAGAAAATGTCTTTATAAAAATGTTTGTGGATTAAAATGAACATAAATTTAATGAATAAAATTTTGATTAGAACCAATAAATATTTTCATCACAAGACTTTATTGAAAGCAAAATAATCAAATTCATCTGCTGGAATCAGATGAGTTCCAGTGAATATCCCAGACTAATATAATGTAGTGAAAAACTGAGCATGAGAGATTCAGGCTGGCTTTGTGAAGATATTGATTGATGTGGGTATTATCCAGTATGTAAAAGCCCCACGCGTTCAGATAATCCATGTATACCATCCATGCCAAGTTGCAACTCTCTGAACTCAGCCGTTCTCTTTGTTGTCAGCACCTTCATATATCGTGTTTATCAGCCCGATGATTCTTGGGAGTGCCTGGAGCCTGAGCTGTCCACTATGCAAGTTCAACTGACAGATGAATGTGGGACTACTTTTAGCTCTCAGGGGCCATGTGTTTCTCTCCTGTATTTCAGAGTCCAGGTTTTAACTTTATTTTTATCCAGATGGAAACCTCTGAGATTGGCATTGGTGTAGCTCTGAGTCAAGAAGACCTACAGAATCTGCAGAAACTACATGCAAGTTTGAGCCATCATCCTGACAGGATACACAAGACAAATTTAGCTGTGTCTCAGCTCCATAAAATTAAACGGCATGACTCAAGAACAACAATTTCAGCATTGGTATCTGAAGCAGCAGCTGTTCTGATGTGTGTGTTTGCTGCAAAGCAGGAACTGTGTACGTCACAGCTGGCAATTTCGATCGCCAAACATAATTCCCTTAGGAGAAGAGGGAGGTAATGTGATGATGAAGCAATCTCTGATCAGGAAGCAGCAACACCAGGAAGGAACACTGGCACATGGTCAGTGTACATTAAACATTCACAAATTTACACTCTGACACTGCCACTTCTTGTATGCTACTTTTCTTTGTTAGTTTTAGTTAAAATGCTGCTTTTTCATTCATCTATTTAGTCATCGCATCTCAGTTGACCTATGTAATATTACAGAGAGAAATAATCCATGTTACATTTATATGCTCTGATCACCATTGGCAGTCAAAACAAATGAACAGGTGGCGGCTGTGAATGGATAGGGCAGCATAACCATGAGATAAATACTATTGCAACTGAGCCAAGTACCGTACAGTTATTGACAGTTGGTGTGAACAATTACAAAGCTTTGAAGCTTTAATAAACGCCAACAAACTGTTTTCCCCCCACGATTATAAGCTAACAAGAATAAATTAACTTTACGATATTAATCAAGAGAGAGTTAAACGGCACATATGTCTTTGAAGTGTTACGAAGTGAAAGTTGTTTCAGCAATTTCTCTAAAGAGATTTAAGAAACTAAACTTTAACTCTTTTATATGTACAGATTGCACTGCATTATACATCAAAGAAAAATGATCAGACTGAAGAACAATGATAAAAGGTAACATGAAAACTAAATGATGGAAAGTTAATATTTGTGAAGGTTGAGATAAAGGGTTTTGTTTTTTGTTTTGTTTTATTTTGTTTTTGTTAATGCTCTGTTCCAAAAATCCAGTTTTTTATTTAGGCTGGATTTATATTTATAGCTAGTAAAATAGACAGACAAACGTGCATAAGCATCAGAAAGGTGACGGCATGTTACAACATTCATATATTGATTTTATTCAGTTTTCTTTAACTTGACATTAACTTTTTAACTTGAGGGACACATATCAGAGTTCTCCAAATACATAGGATCACTTTGTCTATCAGCAATACTTATAAGTATGAATAAAATTGTGTAGTTGTTTTGGCCCATTAGTAGTTTGGAGAAGACCTTTCATGTTTCAGCATGCTACAATCCAATGAAAAAATGTGTTTTATCATTTTGGTGTGGAATGGGCTTACACTGATCTCTGATTTAAAATCCAACAGGGTTGTACTAAAACAATGACTGAGCCAGAATTTAGTGGCCAACATCACTTAAGTAGATGTTGTTTTGGCTGAATGGGAGCAAATCAGTGCGGTCATGTCCAAAACCAAAAATGTAGAAGCAATGACTGTACACAAACCTGAGAGAAGTGGTCACTGACTTGTTCAGTTTCAAGTGCATGTAAGTAGATCATGTAAAAAACCTTTTTCTACTCAATAAAACTATTGCATATAAGCAGCCAAACTCTTTTCTTAAAGTACTCCACCAAGAGAACATTATGTTTTAAACGGTATTGATGCTTTTCATAACAAATAAATAATAATAAATGTTGAAGCTTAGTCCAGAATTTAATTATGACAACAAAACAGCAATGGGCAAAGGTGGGGCTGAGTTTAAACACTTTATAGCATTTATAAGAATCAACTAGCACATATTGCTGTAAAATAAATGTAGTAGGGTAAAGGTACAATAGTTTCATTTGATTTGTAGTAAAGTAAAAGTAACATAAAATGGATATATTCCCATAAAGTACAAGTAACAATAATTGTATGTAAGTGCAATATGATGGTACATGTGGTTAATTTAAATCTCTGGTGCTGTTTTCAGTTCCCTCTTGAAACATGTTTTTACAGTATATCGACTCAGTGGCCCTGATGCCTGATATAATTGTGGATATTGTCAAGAGAAACATGGAAGATACTATACACTTATAGAGGAAAATATAATCAGTATTATGTTTTAACCAGTCTGTGTGGGAGACTGCTGTTGTGGGTCTAATAATGGGTGAGAAACTGTTCCATCATGATAAACGGAATTGTACATTCCAATTCCAATTTTATTTATAAAGCATCTTAAAAACAGCTCAGTTGGCCAAAGTGCTGTACACAAACATAAGAACAAAAAAACATATTAAAGGATAAAATAAAACCACAAAAATAAAAAACAACAGGTAAACTAATATATCAAACTGAGTCAAAAGCCAAATACAAATAATGTTTTAAGAAAAGATTTAAAAACAGAAAGTGAGTTAGCCTGCCTGATGTACACAGGCAACTCATTCCACAATTTTGGGGCAGCAACTGAAAAAGCACGGTCACCTTGAAGCTTCCTCTTTGGCACAACTAAAAGTGAACAATCTGCTGATCTGAGAGAGCGTGATGGAGTGTACAGCAAAAGAAGGTCAGACAGGTACTGTGGGGTGAGACCATGAAGACATTTAAAAACAAACAAAATTATTTTAAAATCAACACAAAAACAAACCAGGAGGCAGCAAAGTGTTGCCAAGATATAGTGATGTGCTCTCGCATTTTGAACAAGCAAGTGAAGTCTTGCTAAGCCCAACATACAGTGCGTTGCAGTAGTCCAAGTGAGATGTGATAAGGGATGGATTAAAATCTCAAAGCGTGACAGAAATGGTTTCACTTAGGCCAGTTGTCTCAAAACAAAAACTAAAACTGGACTTAACCACTGAACTGATCTGTGCATCAACTCTGAGATCACTGTCCAGTCTCACACCTAAATTTGCAAAAAATTCATTGACATTACAATTGAAACTAGCTATTGAAGATAGTAAATATTTTTTAAAGTCTGAAAATCACAAAATGCTAGAAAATGTGACTGTCAGTGCTGCACGATTACCCTAATTGCAACTGTGATGTCAGTCTGTGCAATTACATAATCAAAAATGCTATTTAATTAAACACGTGTGAATGTGACAACCTGCTCTGTGTTTGTGTTCAGCTCATTGTCTACACGGCTAATAAAGACATGAGCAGTCAGTCTCTTTAAGCAGTGGTTCATGGGATCATATGTCATTTCTGTGCACAGCTTCCGTGTTGGTAGATTTAGCTTTTGTTTGTTTGTTTGTTTGTTTGTTTGTTTTTTTAAAGCAACTTGAGTTTTAGCTAAAAAGTCACAAAAATATAGAAGACTTCTTAGACCATAAATTACTTTTGTCAGATCAACAGTCCAATTGATTTTTATTAATAGATGGAAATCACTGGAAATCACAATTTCGGAATCGCAATCATCATTACGTTTACAGTTGCATACAGTATGTTGGAGTTGGGGTAGGGGTTATAAAGAAATTGATTGTTGATTGTGAAAATATCTACCACTTGTTTGACAAATCAATTAATCACCACTGATTTGATGATTTTAAAGAAAAATGATTACAACAGAAATTCCATCAATAATCATGACAAACTGACGAGTACTATCCAATTGAAACAAGTTGTGTATCTGAGCCAATTATGCTGCACAATTACCCAATTAGACTTTGATAGCATTGGTCAGCTAGCTAGACATTTACTGAATAGAAGCATGGATTAGATGCTTTATATAATTAGACTCAGGAAATCACTATTATTAATATGACCCTGCGATGGACTGGCGATCTGTCCAGGTTGTACCCCGCCTCTCACCAGTATGATAGCTGGGATAGGCTCTGGCACGCACGCGACCCCTACGGGGACGAAGCGGTTCAGAAAATGGATGAATGGATGAAAACAATATATGATGAATACTTTTTGCTGTATCATCCAAACTGTCTTACCACTTGTGAAGACTGTTGAAGGGTTATTCACAGGTTGTCTCATGGATGCCATATCTGTCACTGCAGTAAAGCTGGTGTCAAAACTGATTTAGGTCTGTATGGAAATGTTTTCAAATTATTGTGATGCTTCTTCCCAGGAAAACACTAAAGACTAAGACACTAAAGGATGGTCATTTGTTTGACAGCAGTCTTACATGTGCAAACATGTGACTATAGCATTAGTGAATAAAATGAATGGAAAAATGGAAGAGTGAGGGACTAATCAGAGCAGCAGATAGGCTGCCTTCTGCACTGCTAACCACTGGTCAACTCAATCAGCTTTCAAAGCAGGAAAAAAACACAGACAAGCTCTCTATTGACTTCCAAGTATCACCATGGCAACACTTGGTGCTCTCTTCCATTTTCTCTTTTTGTCTCTGTAGCTACAAATCTTTTTGTAGCTACAGAAACATGGTATTGTAATTATTGTCTTTTTTTCAATGCACACCATTGAATTGCAGCTTATGAGCTTTTAGTTTTTTTTCCCTACTTGATTTGTTTATTGCTCTGTGCTCAGAATTGGTTTTGTCCCTTCAAAATATGCCAAGAGTATCTCTACCAGCTGATAGACTGCAATTGGTCAATAGTCGATTTATTATTATTGTAGTAGTAGTAGTAGTAGTAGTCGCAGCAGCAGCAGCAGCCCTTCATCTTAATCTTAATAGGGAAATCTCATTTACAAAAGTGTTCAGACCCTTTGCCATTCAAAATTGTGGTCCTGTTTGAATTAATTATGCCTAAGATGTGTCTACAATATGACTAGAATCCAAATTGAGTTTAGATGCATCTTAAAACAAGGACAAAACAAGCCATGATGCAACTCAACCTCCACAATAACGTATTGAGCCATAGATTAGAAAAGGTTTCAAGGAACACATTTCAGTAATCTGTTTGTTTGGGATCACCAGGATTCTTCCTAGATTTAGCTGTCTGATCAAACTGAGGAAGTCCAAGCGCACAGTAATCCTGACTTCAGAAGCCCTTTACAGATATTGAGCAAGTATTGGAAAGATGAACATCTCAATGATATCAGTCAGGCATTCATGGTACAATGATTAGGTGTAGAGATGACACATAAGATGAAGCATGTTGACGAAATAGATTACATATCACAATACGTTGGTTGGATGCATTCTCCCAGAATATAGTAAACATGACCTTTCATAATTAGGCCTTACTATACAGAAATCTTAAATTTGTGATCAATAGTGTCATGAGATGAAAGTTCAACTTTGAAATGGTTAATAGATTTTATGTTAACATAAACCATGGATTAATTTTCAGCTAATCAGATAATGATGAACAGTTAAGATTATTTGACTTATGGAAAAAATAATACCAATAATATCAATAGGTTAATTTACACAAAAGTAGTTGTTGGTTGCAGACTTAATCAGATGATTACTATTTTAGTATTTGAAGAAAACCAGGTTGAATGTGACCTAAGACTTTGGGGATGGTTTGCCTTTCAGCATGACAATGACTCGAAACAAACAGCTAAGGTGGTGCTGGAGTAACTGCCTTTCCTTGAGTGGCTCAGTGAATTCTTTGCCAAACTTTATATAACGTATATAACGTATGGCGACACAAAGATGACAGCTCACAAATACTTCTCATGCAATCTGATGGGGCTTGAGAGTATCTGCCAAGAAGAATAGGATGAACTGCCTACATCCATGTGTGCAAAGCTTGCAGAAACTTACCCAAGAAGACTGGAAAATAATTTCTGCCAAAGCTGGCTGCTACAAAGTGCAAGTAGAAATAAGGGTCTGAATACTTTTGCAAATCAGATTTACTGTTTTGGATTTTCAATAAATTAAAATGTTTTAGAAATGTTTATTGCGTCATGATAGGCTATTGAAATTGCCAGGTAAAAGTCGAAGTTGTATCAATTAATAAAATTTACAACAAAAAGTAAATAGTTTTGAAAACTAGCAGTGCTCATTAAAATCTGTTAGAAATGTACTGCTGAAAAATCTTGAGGTTAGCAAATAAAACTAATGCTTTAATGATGGTTTTATAAATGTACCCAGCATTTCAGGTGTCTCGGTGACAGATAAAAGATATGTTATGAAAACGGATTGAAGCTTTTCAGAATTTATAATCACCCAACTTCAGGAAGAGAACAATAAAGAAATATATCTTGATCATTTCAAAGATTGGTGTTGGTATTTTTTATTTATTCATTTTAATCACCAAAACCAACACTTTTAACAAAGATGTTTTGACAGCAAGAGAGGAAACGACAGCAGTAGTTGATGATGTCCTGGTATAATGCCTCCCTAGAGTTTTTCATTATCACTTAATAGGTAGTGTTTACTTAGAAATAGAGCTTCATTTGTCTGTATAATGAACTAGAAGGATACTGCTGAATTAACATATACTTTCTGTTGATTATCAGGGCACAGAAGTCCTAAGCACAAAACTATATATCCTGAACTGCATTAAAGACAATGCTGTCTTATGTTTTCACAGGTAATTCAATCACAACTATCTCATGGTTCAGATTCTTTATTATTATTTAAGTTCAGACAAGTTTGTGGAAATTTTTGAATTTGCTTAAACTTAAACTTAAGATTTTATGATTTTATGATTTTTTTTTTATTAATTAGATGAAATGAAATGCAATGAAACATCTTTTAATAGTTTAGTTTTTCTTCAGATGTTTCTTAAATTTTGGCCCATCTAAAAGCTTTTATGTCCTCCCTTGATTGATCAAAGATCTGGTAGAGGAGTAACATTTGCAGTTCTCTGTGCACACTGTTAAAAAAAGAGCTTAAACAGTTGTAGGGAAAGTTAGAAGAGCAGATGGGACTAACTGTCAGATGGGATCTTCCTACAGCACTGGGCACTCTGCCATTTTCAGCATGGAAAACAAAGAATAGGGAAAATATTCTAATCTGTTCAGTTAGGATTTTGTCTTAAAATATTCAATACACTGTGTGTGTTTGCATGTAATAACATATGTCTGTGTTAGCTACACATGTACTTTTGTTTGCACTCTTCATAAATGTAATCTGAAAATAGAACTTTATCATAATATGCAACATTAATAGCAAATTTCAGAAATAGATTTGCCTCAACCTGAAAAGCAGGAGACTGCCATATCCCCTTATATTCTGCAGTGTCTTAGATTGGCTGGGATGCTTCCTCTGGGTGGTCAGACGAGGCATTCTACAAAATTATCTCACTTGTGGCAAATGGGAGAAAGCCAAAAAATTCTTTAATGTGGCACAAAGTTCTGAGGAGCTCTTCTTAAAGACATCTGTCTAGATTCAAGGACTTACTCGTCACATTTCAGCTTCATATTCTGGCATACTAGAACAACAACAACACACAGATGATTTTGTTTATTTTAACAAAACTCTGCAACATAAGAAGGTATGCACTCAAATATTTCTCAAAATCTGTTCAGTTTCCCTGAAGGTACAGCGTAGTCCATGATCCTGGTGAAACACTGATATTTTTCCAGCATCTAAACAAAACCACCATTCCTGTCAGCTGGGGCACGGTAACCATGCTCCCAGAACTAATCCGTGCACGTAGCCAAGATAACAAAACTAGCAAAACCAGCTGCACAAGTCAGAGCCCTTGAGAATAGTTGTGACAGTGAGGGGTCAAATTCTGTAGCAGGTCATGTGTTTCACAGAGATTCAAATCCATTGTTTTTTATTGAGAAAATCAGGATTTAACAACAAAAACTACTTTTGAGTACTTTGTGATTGACTGTGCAGAGTTAACAATGCCTTTTCCCAGCTGTTACTACAGACAAATTAATATAACATGACATCCATCATTCAGTCTGTTTTCTCACTTTAGCTAACATTAGTTACTTATCTTAACATATTAATCTGTTAATTTACTGGATGGAAACAAGGTCAAATACTGTAAAACATAATATCATAATACAAGTCGAACTAGAATAGATACCATAATCTGATTTTTAACTTGCTACCTTGATAAATGAACTGTAAACACCTGGTTTAACAGCGCCACTGCTGCTAATTGACAGGGTTTTTAACAATTTAAGGCCTCCATGGTTTGTCATTGTTGAGGGGGCAAACAAAAAACTTCTGTTAGCGTCAATAGAGTTGTCAATCTCCTTCTAAAGCCACTCTGGAGACAGAAGACACAAACTTTGCGTGGAAGAATCTGAACAATGGTGCAGATGACAATGCTGTAAACTTCGTACATACGGGTCTACAGCAAGTATCCCTCTAGCCTAACCTCTTTATTCCACCAGGAACAGCTGCATCACCTAACTACTCTACCAGTCTGTTTTTGATAGAAGCTACTTCTGGTATGTGAATGAATGAATAACCAGGCCACATACTTTTCACTAATTACAAAGCAAGAACTGTATATACCACCTGAGTGCAAATACTGGACAGCAAGAGGAATGTTTAAATAAAAAAATGTGATGACTATGACAAAATTTGCAATGTAATAGAAGCATGGATCTTAAATCTCAGGAGCTTCCCAAAATTTATAACTTAATTGGCAGTTCACAAATAGGCTGGTGTGCTGTTGATTTCACTCACTGTTTCTCTGAGTTACCGTCATTTAATGTGGTTCTTTTGGCATTGTTCCTGCAATTCAGTTAAATAATTTGAGATTTTACAGTAATAATGTCTCCAGGTAAGATCCAGGTAAAGTAGAAGCCACAGGAACACTGTAATTTCTCTTGGAAAATATGCATAGGTCCCTCTGTGCACTGTCAGAAGTTCTCTAGAAGTACTCTGCTTCACTGCACCTCACTAACCACCGAAAAAGGCAAAACATTACTAAAGAATGTGGTTGTCTGGCGAGGTTGAAGGCTTACAATCCTTACCTTAGATATGCTTCACATTTCCCAGTAGTTGTGATGTTAAACCAATATTTTATACACAATGTGTGTGCAGTCTTGCAGCAGTTTACATCTGAAAAGGCATCAGGCAGAGTGCCCACAAGGAATGAATCCTATTGGCAATAGAGTCAATTAGATGAGGCATACTGTATTCTGCTTAAACAGTGGTCTAAACTGTACACACCATTGTCTGCAAGATAAAGGGCTGGTTCTTGTACTTGGTTAGGATTTCTGATCATCACATTTCCTCCGATGACAAATGGATAATCTCTTTAACAGCAAAAAACAAAATAACTTGTGCACTCACAGGTCCCTGTAGACGTTAAAAGTATATTGTCTTGTCACACAGCAAGATTAGCTGCATGACAGCAGAGAAAAGGAATCCCTCACACACTGCAACCCTGTCTCCTGCATGACGTTAAGTTTAGGCATGAAAAATAGTTTGGTTAGGGTCAGACAGATTTGTGTTTAAATTTTTATGCAGACGTTGTGTGTGAAGTAATCTGTTAAATTTTTCACTAATACCTAGCCCACAATCTTTACCTGACCTTAACCCAGTGCTGTAAGTGCCTCAACCCGACCATAAAACACTTTAATAAAGCTGGAGTCATATACTGACTTAGCAAAGAGAGAAAACCGGATGTTGTAGATCCCATAATATGGCAGACAAAAAATCTGTTGCCTTTGGAAATTTAATTGATATGAAAACTATCAGCAAATTTGCGACTTGTCATTTACGTTTATTGTGAAAATATGGTCATTATGTTGGCAGAAAATGTAACACGGTTGCAATTACGTTTCTCAGGAAAATGGAATTAGGATTGTATTTTAGTTGTATAGGAACGAAACTTTTAGGAGACAGGGTTGATACAGCAGTGATTTAAAGAAAAAAATATATTGACTTGTGTGTCTGGATTAAACTAAGTGGAACAAACATTTGTCATGTTTGACAGAGACATTGATGGAGAAAGGGGGCTTTAATTTGTCAAGTATTCTGACATGCTTTTAAATATTCGTGATTAAGAAAAAGTTTCTGTCGTAGTGCTTTAACATCTGTTTCAGTGCTAATTTAATATGAAAAAATTTATCAAACACAGAGTGAAAATCGTTCTGAAGGTGAAAAGTTTTCTTCTGCATTTGAAACTTGCATTCCCCAGTGATTAGTTTTATTCAAAGAAAAGGATGTAGTCTCTGCTCTGGTGACATTTGCTTCAGATAATGTTAACAGTTCTGACATTGAGGTCAAAACCACGACATGCAAGTTATGTAAGGTTGTTTTGGTTTTTTTCCCCTCAGAAATGCTACATAACACAAACAAGTCAGCCTGTTGAAGACATCTCACTTCTAGCATACATATGAATGTTCCCTGACATCCCCATATTAAATACATTATCCTGGAAATCTGATATTTCATGTTGTAAGAAGACCTATCACTTCATATTGTCACTAAGAAAACAAACTGTGTCTGGTTTGCTGCATTCAGTGTAGACCATGAAAGTTGTGTGTGGCATTCAGGCATAGTGCAGATGTTCCTTTGAAAAGCAAAACAAAATTCAAGGTTTTCCGAAGGTTTTTTCTTAATTTTTTTTAATATTATTATTCATTTTGAAACTATATACCCCACGGTGCAATGTTGTGTACATGATAATCTGTTTTAAAACCTAAATCTATGTGGTAGGCATATTTATAGAGATTGCATCCTCACAATTAATTCTTTTGTATGCTGGAAAACATGCAGCAGGCACTAGTGTATGACTGATGCCTTGTTATATTCAGAGCCCTAGAGATAGAAGAGCTCCAACATTGAGGGGGCAAAAACAATGACAGGTCACATGATTCATGTAGCTTGAATAGTTCCAAGAGGGTGACTGAGATCAATTGATAAAAGCAGGATTTAGCTGCAAACAACAACCATATTACCACAGAACCAGATGAGCATCAAATATGATACTTGATAGAAATGTTGTCACTCTCCTTCTAAACGTTCAGCTTGTAAAACAGCAGAAATGTAGTCAATGTAGTCGGGTCTACAATAGCCATTTGTAGACAAAGTGCAAACTCTTCATTTTTATCTATACTACCAGTTTTAGGCTTGGCAGAAATGATAGGGGAAAAAAAATCCAAACAGACAACAGCAGAGCAGAAACACAGCTGCAGTTACAATACAGTAATCCACTTTATGTAAGTGGCTCCAGATGCAACAGAGTAAACAAAGAAGTGCAGCAGAGAAACCGCTTTAAGGCACAAAACTGTTTTTAAATTTAGCTTTGACAGTAGCTGGAGCAGGGACGTTTAAGTCAATCAGGAAGTTGTTTCCATCTGTGTGCAGCATGGTTGCTAAACAGTACTTTATAATTCAAGCTTTAAAGCTGTACAGTATATAACAATGCAACTATATAGAAATCTAACAAATCCCACTTGAACAGCACTAGGCGACAGTGCAGAGGAAAAACTTCCTTTAATGCAAGAAACCTCTAGCAAAACTAAGCTCAGGGTGGGTGGTCATTTGCCTCGACTGGTTAGGGTGAGTCCAGAGGAAAAGAGAAAAGACCAACAGGCTACAAACAAAAACAAGCAGTACAGTCTGGCAGCATATCATTATGTGACTGACAGTCTAGCAGTAATATCTTACGGAGTCCAGATGACGAAGGCACAGATTGTTTTTCCTTTAATTTCTGAGTAGACATGACATATCACATGACCTTCATGTGGCTGCTTAAGCTCTGATTAGCTAAAAATCACAAAATATCTACCATTAAATAATTGATTTCTTATGTAATTGTATTTATATTCAATCATTTTTAAATTGGATTCAGTCATTGTAAATTCTGACGTTGTTCACTCCCTCTGCACTGAATAATTTGTACACATTACACTTCAATGATTACATGTGTGACTGCAGATGTCTTTTTTAGGGCTGTGTATTGGCAGATTCTTGCCAATATGATGCGCGTTGTGATACAAGGGTGTCGATTGCGAAACTGTAAGCAAGGCATAAATATATATCGAGATGTATTGCGACTTAAAAACAATCTAATATTGGCAAAACTGTCATAGTATAATTAAAACACCACAATATTTATTAATTCTGAGCAAAAAAAAATCGCAATACACACAGCACTGCCGTCTAGTGGTTGGGGGTTTTATACAAGGGCTGTGCGTTCGTCTGTTTGATCGTATTTGAATGAGACCCACTAACCTGCATGATGAAACGTTTATTCTTGTTTTGCTGCAAATAGCAATTAACCCATCACATTAAATTCAAGTCTGCTGTATAATTAAATTAGTGTAAGGATTTATATATTCATACAGAGTTCACATTTGATTACATTAAAACAGAATTTGCCACATTAAAACAATGTATTTTATGAAAGGTTGTTGCTCTTAGGAATGGCAGATTGATTTGTATTTGGCAATATGTTTTCACTCTGTCTCTGCCACAGGACATAATCCATTTGTCATCACTAATATGACTCCTGTTTCACTTGCTTTTGAATATGAAACAAATAGCCCATGGGATACTGTGACAACAAAATACTGTCCTGTATGAGCATAAAAGATTCCTCAATTCTTAAATTCAAGTGTTATTTATATGCGTAGGATAAAGAGGAAAATGCAAAACATCCTGAAAACTTTGGTAACCTCAAAACCACAAAACATTTAGTTTAATAGTGTGATTCCACAAACACTGAAGGGGCAGCTGTTGTTAACAGAAGGCTGTTGCTTTTCACAACATGGCAACTGAGATTTTTGGACAAATTGCTTTCAACCAACCAATTTTCTCACCATGAGTCGAGGTGTTTTTAAAATCGTTGGAAAACAAAATTACAAAAACAACAACAAAAAAACATGCATGCAATTCAGTGCTCTTTTAATATATTGTGCTGAGTTGAATCATTTTCAACCTTCTTTTAAAATCTTACCAAAGCTTTATACTGGTCTTTGCCTCACCAGCGTTAATTTTGTTTGTGTCCTCAGGGAAACTGATCCAGTGAATTTCCTGCTCTTTTGTCAGCAATAACTCCTCCGTTCTCTTTAATCCTATAAGGCCAATGGTATCATATTTAATACACAAAAATCTTTTGATGAAATAATTATCATAGACTTCTGATGTAATACTGTAATACATCAAAAATCTTACATTTAGAAATCATTTCTCAAAATTTTTCTTTGTTTTTCAATACACACTGCAGTTAAAAAAATAGGATGTTGTGGCTATTATTTGTTGGACTGGGCTTTAAAGGGTTAAGCAGTTCTTGACTCTGTGTGCAAATTATATCCTTCTGTCTGACCCTGCCTATCACAATGACGTTGTCCAAATACAGCAGTAATTTCACTATTATTTTTTGTACATCCTTTTGGCAACAAATCACATTTTTTAAAATGTAGTAAAATAATAAAACAAAATTATATTTCAGAAGTGGTTGAGAACAATATGACAAAATGGAAAAACTTAAATGGCTAAATCATGTTTTCCCAGATGTCCAATCATATTTATGTAGTAGTAGTTCCAGGAGCCAAATTTGTGACTCATTAGCCAACTTCCTCTATCTCAGTGACTGACAGACCCTTTCTCACTATAATGGATTTAAAAAGTATCGTCATACAATGCACCAATGCCAAAGTCTCAAGTGTGTGTGTGTGTATTGAATCCTGTAGTCTGCAGCGAAACAATACCTGGCTCTCTGGCCAAAATCTACCTCACATTTGGCTTTAAATTCACATATTTTACAGAAAGAGTAGACCAGAGGGTCTTAATGCTAGCTGTGAGCCCCACCTAGAAGGACACCAGTGCAAAAAGGCTGCTGTTAAAAAACAAAACAAACAAAAAAAAAAACACAAGAGCCCTAAGGATGTTGAGAAACTCCTCCAAGTTTACAGAGAAGCTGCAGAGAGTACATAGTTTGTCCTCAGTGACTGCCCATCCAGATGGTCTAACATCATCAACATGGATACCCACCTCCTTGAGGTCAGAGAGACACTGTGTGAGTTGGCTAACCAAGAGGGCTGACACTGTCTCCTTGCCAGCAAATGGGGAAAACTAGAAACACTCAAATATCTCCTCCTGCCTTCTGCAGAGCATACAAAATGCTACAGAGTGACAGTATGTCCCTGTCCCTCCATGGTCCATGCTTTGTTTCACCTCACCAGCCACCTGACAGATTTATGAAATGAAAATAATCTTGTGTCAGAGATGGTGACAGTTTTTGCACACAGAGGAACAGGATTTCTCTTGTCGATGATGAAGACATTGTCTTTAAAGGCAAGAAAAGGAGAATTATAAGACTGATGTTTAATACTAACATTACCTTTTAACTTTCAGTGTTTTGTCAGTACATCCCTACAAAAGACACATGTTTTAGGATGAGTGTTTGGTAAATGTAACTCTCTGATTGGCTAGAGTTACTAAAGCGCAAACTTCCTCAAATCCAATAAAGTACACAGACACTACCATTACCCTAAAATCTGATTAGTGTCGGACTAACTTCCACAAAATGAGGAAATACTGTAATCGGTATCATGAAATTTAGTGGTTTTAATGTTGTAATGTTGGTGGACAAGCAAGCTTCAGTTCACTGTGAGTTCAGAAATGTGTTGATCATGGCGAGCATTAAATATTTTCCATGCCAGCCCCTGTCCACTTCATCACGTAGACCGCCTGGTGAATTTAATGTTGTGTATTACACAGTGGATGTGATGATGTGAGTGTGGATATTAGTCTATCTTTAAGTGTGGCTGCACAGGGTGTACTCCATGTACTACGTCTCTCACCCAATGTCAGCTGGGATCGGCTCCAGCACAGGATAAATGGTAAATGATGATGATGGATGAATGCCTACAGCAGGCCAGACTGTTTGAGCCATTTTTAAATTTTTCCTGTAAATGCAAAGTATCCTGACAGGCTTGCTGTGCCTAGTTACAGTAGCTAAAATATGACTGAAAAATTGTTGGTCATAAATGCTCAGTTTAGCAGCCGATTGTTAAGTTTATTTGTCCAACCTGTCAGGAAATGGGTAATTAATCTCTTTTTTCTAACAGGTGGTGATTAAAAGGAATTTGAAACTTAAATAGAATCCTGTCTTTCCTGCAACGAGGAGAAAACCTTCTGACAAAAAGAGAAAGCTCAACTGATGTGTTAACCTGTCTTGAGAAGTTAAACTCTTAAGTTCTCTCCTAACTCTTTTTGGTGACGAAAGTGTGTGAAGCTCTCTGCTGCCATTTCACTTTGCAGTGCAGGAGTGACTTTGGCAGTAAAAGTACTAATCTTTACAACCACCTTACACTGGTAATGTGAAAGCAATAGTTGGGTTATAATTACAACCAAGTATTTTTACAAGGCACATTATCTGAGCCAGCATTAGCCCCAAGTGAAGCTTCCTTGGTTGAGAGATGTTGCAACAACAGCACATTATTTCCAGGGTCTACAGCAAAATTATCTGTTCTGGGTATCAATAATTTCTCAGTGAGCTGTGTTCTGTGTTACAGTGACTCCAAAATTATTCCTTTGAAGTATATTGTGAAGCTGTTGCTTTCTGCCTCCCCTGACAATACTCCACTCCGCCTCAATCTCTTATTGTCTCTGTGTTTCTCGTCCTCCCTCTTGTTCTCCCTCTTCACAGATCATTATGTTAGAATTATTGCTCACTAGTGCTCTGCTCCACATCTGTCTTTCTGCTTGAGTTTTGGGTGGCCGACAGCAGTCATGTTTGCAGTCCCTGTAGATGTAGCTGAGCTGGGGCAAAGTGTCTTATGGCTCGCTGGTCCTCCAACTCCTTCCCAGTCGTAATTCACTCATCAGAACAAAAGGAAAAACACAAGGCAAGCAGTGTTAACTGCAAAGCATTAAATTATCGACGAGAGCCATGAAAACTGGAATAAGCTGACTTTCACAGAGAAGTAATTAAAGTAGGAGTCATTTGAAGTTGAGTTTCATTAAACAGTAACTGCATAGTCACAGAGGTTGAGGAACGACAAGAGTGCAGTCGGGCTGGACCTGTGCTTACAAAGGCCAGACCTCAGAGAATACAGTACGAGTACGTAGTATGTGTTTGTGTGTGAGTATTGTGCACTAGTAATTGCTTTGCTATTAATTGATAACATTCAGTATGTCTCATATGACTCACATTCAAATTAATTTGTCCACAATTTCACAACTTTGTGATACTGTAACACAAGTGCATGCATTTGATTTATTCACAGTTGTTAACATGAGCTACAAGTGAGACATATGCTGCATTTATGTTCCTTGTTAATGTCTGTATCCATGTGGCAGCTCATTATTGTTATATTTTATTATTCTTTATAATTTAATGTTCATTTATTATGAGTCTAATGAAAAAATGTAGTCATTATCATCTAAACAGCAATATATGGCAATTAAAAGATGACTGGGTAAACTATTATTATTATATGACAGAGAAAAAGGCAGGTACTGAAATTAACATGAATCTATTACAGCGTTTAAGCCTAAATATTAATTTGAGTAATAACTCTGTTATTGATTAATCTAAATTAATCACATACTGTTCATCAATTTTTGCTCTGAAAGCATTTTTAAAAAGTATCAGTGTGTGTGTGTGTGTGCTAGCTCAGTCATCCAGGTTTGCATTGACATATTTCATTCTTGTCTGGGTGGTTTTTTGTTGTTGTTGTTTTTTTTTTTGTAATGTAAATGTTTCATGCTAAGCAGCGTCTTCTCATCTGTCTCCATGATGTTACAAATACACTGTGGGACAACTGGAGTGCTGCACTGGGTCAAACGACACCGTGGAATACAAGTAATTACTGTTAATTTTATGTGTTAACACATGATGCAAATGTATCTGTTATTTTGACAGAAAAAAAGAAAGATGGCAGGTAGCTCAAGCATAAAACAGATATTTTGAACATAGCATGCAAAGTTTCTTTCTGTGTAGAATACTAAAAGCTCTGGGAATTGATTCTTCTGGAGAACTCGGGCAAAGGTTTTTGGTGATGGACCTTTTGTGCAGTGCTAGAACAATCAGAACCTTTTACTTCAGATGAGCCACATTATTTGCTCACATTACCATTGAGGTGTTTCGCCTCAGACATTTAGCGAAGTTGATAAACTCCTCACTGTGCATTTTACTGTCCCTCTCGTCTTTTAGTTGCACTTTCTCTGCCACGACAAATAAAGAATAACTTCAAGATGACAGAGCAAAGAGTAGCTGGATCGGAAGACATCACTTAATACACATGTGGCCGCAACATTGCTTCTTTGCCCATGAGTGTGAAAGTTAAGGAGATGTTGTTCCCAGGCCTGTGCTGATAAATATTTCACGAAGAGAACTTCGCCCTGTCTCTCTGCATCAGTTCACAGTTCCCCTGTTCCGCTGCACATAAAGTACAGATACAAACAGGCAAACACAATCAGTAGGACAAACTGTATTAAAGAGCTGTAGTCGACAGGTAACCTTTCTCTGCTGCCCACTGCAGTTACACCAACTGCAGCGACTTAACAGAGCAGCACCTTAGCTGAAGTTAGTCATAGCTTAAGGGGAGATGACAACCTATGAATTCATCCAATGTGTAACCGAGAGACAATATGAGAAGAAGTGCCATTTAATGATAACAAGGTGCCATTAAAAGAAACAACCTGCAGAATGTTGTGCTAGCACCTTTTTTCAGTGCTGAGGTTTCTAAAGGGCCTCAGCTAGCAAATATGCTAAACATCATTTCATTAACTATAGGGCTACAGCTAATGAGTATTTTCATAATTAATTGTAAAGGGAAAAAAGTTAAGTGACAAACACCCCTTACAATTACCCAGGACTGAAGATAGCTGGTTGGTAGGTGGGTCAAAATGCTTATTTCGACCAACAGAACGATATATAGTTCACAATAAAACACACAAAAAGCAAATAATGTATCAGAAACTGAAACAAAAAATGTTTCTTGTAGTCTTTTAATTAACTAATCATATCTCTAAACTGACAAACTTTAACAATTTAGTTGATAAAAATAAAACTGTGAATAAAACCAACATCCTGAGATCATAAGATAAGTCAATTTACTAATGTAATAACTGTCCATCACATAAAAAAAATTGAATAAAATAAATTAATGTTAGAAATTCCAATAAATGTATGTCATGTCAGTTGGAGAAATTGCAGCACGTAAAAAAATCAGAATTCATAATTTTTAAATCAAATCTCAAAATATGGGAAATGGCAAAGCATAGAGAAAAGAACTGTTCTTAAATACCATGGATGCTATATCAAAATTAAAACAATTTAAAACATACTGACAAATTGAGTCAAACTAATTTTGAAGGTGAGTAGTTGTAGGAAAATCATTTTTAAATGGTTTCTTAATCGAGTGAATTTGTTCTTGACAAATTTAGTTTGTTCAGATACAACAAGATGCTGCACAGATGCTGTGGAACTGCAGAGCATCTGGACCTTTCTGCTCTGTGTGTTTGCTCAAATAGTGTACAGTCAGTTCTTTGTTTCTGGTTTGGTTGAAGCTCTTTGTGCTGTAAGGCGATCATGCTCATATAGCTCCAACTGTAAATCATATTCAGTGATGCTTAAAATAACAGTTAAGAGCAATGCAAACAATAATTTGCACTGCAGAGCCTTCTTTTGTCTTCTGTGATATCAAGTAGAAAATGCAGAAGTAGTAAAAATATACACTGTTTTTCAAGGATGCGTTGATAATGGACCACATATGGGCTCTGATGTTACAGGTTCATGTGAAATACAGTGTCTTCCTCAGTGTAATAGTGAAATTTAGTGTTGACCTCTAATTTACACATACAACATAAGATCAGACGTGATTTTCCTGCTGCTAAAAACCAACTAATTAATTTCATTTTTAATTAATGTGACAATTTCTCAATTACGTGATTAATTGTCTGGTTAGAAAACTAAAAAAATTTTCCCACAATCCAAAATAAGGCAAAAACTCAAAGCTATTCTATTTACAATTATAAAAAAAATAAAAGCCTTCTCCTCCCTGTAACAGAAGCTGGAACCAGATAAGGTTTGCTTGAAATGTGATAAAAATCAATTATTTAAATGGATGCACAGAAAATGATTCTATGAAGTAATGGATTTACTGACTAATTGTTTCAATTCAGCTTGTGACACGTGTGTGATATCAGACTCCAGTTCTGTGGCATTTATGAATGTGACAATAGCTGCTGCTGCGAGGCCTGCAGATCATACCAATTCAGTGTGAAAAAAGGGAATGACAGACAGAAAGATGAAGGAAAGAAAAGGCCTGAAGTTGAGAGACACAGGTGCTGAGTCATTTTGACCTATTTGGCAGAGGTCGTATCAACTAACCCTTTTGGCTGAGTGACTCCTCTTCATTCCACATGCAGACAAGGAAGATGTTGAGATCTCCTAAAATGCCTTGATAGAGATTTCCTCCGCTGCCTGATGGAGCTGACACTTTTCCACCTCTGTGCCATTTCTGTGAGGGCACTTTACGCCAAGCGTCAGTCTACATCAGTGGATCTCGCTTTTGCCAAGAAGGCCCCACCTCAACCTATCCAATGTGTCCCAGACCATTGCTGGGTAATTGACAAAAATGTGGTAGGCCAAGCCCATGTGACAACTGAGAAAGTCTGTCTTAAATCCTAAATATGCTGTCTGGGGTGAAATACCAAGGGATAGTGACTGGATATTAGGAATTTTCCACTGGAACCAATTTCATTTTTTTGTTAGTTTAATTCTAAAAATTTAAATCATTGAAACTCTAGGAAACATGCCAATATTCTAGATACCCATGCACAGGGGAAATAATACTTAAACTGGAGTACAAAATGGAAATAATATGCCGTTGTGTGTTGCCTTGGACCACAGTGACCCAAGTGATTTTCTCATTTGTGTCTTGTTACCCAAGATAAATATTGCTTCAACTGAAACTTAACCTCAGAAAACCCTTAATATAAACAGGTTCTGACTGTCTGGTGTGAACGTGAAAAAGGTAATTCACAATCTTCAAAAGCAGCTGTTTGTTGAAATAGTTATAGCATATTTAACTCAATATGTCTTTGTTAGATTACATCCATGATCCTGTTCAATTCTTAAGAATACAGATGGCCACAAGCAGACTCTCATTGACCTCAGCAGCTAAGAGCCAGACAAGGTCCCCCTTCTTTTTTAAAGGACTGTTTTATGTAATTTTTGCATGCCCTATGAAATGTATTCAAAAAGTCTTTGTTCAAGCATGTATGAACTCTTAGAATCTCAATATTCCATGTATTCACAAGTGAAGTAAGATTTATTTTCATTGCTTGCTCATTTGCACTCTCTCTAGTTCGCTGCATTATGTGTTGGCCTCCAGGGAGCCAGAGTTTCATTACAGCCAAAGCCCAGTTTAGCATGTTTGGAATCGATCTGTTTGGCCATGGTAGATCACTGTCCCATCCTGCACGTCAGAGGGTTGCAGTTAGGAGCTAAGTGTTTGAACTTTAGGTAGTTTTAATGAAGCTTAACCTCAGCTCATCCATTTTCAGGAAACCCGTGTGTGAAACAACTTGATGTTGAGAATCTTCTTAACAGAAAAAAACAAATCTATTTCGGCTGCTGCTACTTTCATAATCTCCTCCTCTGTGTCTGCAGCTCATTATAATATCTATATGTGATACACAACTATTTCTAAGTAAAAGTTGTGACTCTGGTAATGCAACACAGAAAGACAGTCATCTGTATATATGCATTAAATTTGACAAGATTTTCTTGATAATGATATCTGAAGGAGAGAAGGCATCGACACAAAAGATAATAGTGCGCCACTAAAGCTGTTCCTCAACCAGTACACTGAGAATCTGTATCACATCTCCTGTCACAGGGTATGCTGATGTTTCTGAAAAATGGAAAGGCACTTGACATATGTGTACTGGCAAGAAAACAACCTTTGATTGTGGCTGTCCATCAAGGGACACCTTGTTTTCTGGTTTCACTCAGGAGAATATGAGAGAGCTATGGAGTCTATGTCAAAGTGTGTTAGTGTATACCAGGGCTGACACGGCTTTGCCTCTAAATATTGGACAAGTCTATTATGTGCTCTGAGGAAGAGGATTGTGCAGTGACATCTTACACTCTGACACAGGAGCGAGGGTCTATGTTACAAAATAATTGTGGGTCTTCAATTTCTGAACCTTTGAGTGGTACTCCTTTTTGGGAAGATGCTCCTCAAGACCTTGAGATTAAGTACCTACATGCAATGGAGCAATGGGCCAAGCACTTCAGAGATTTATGTATAGATCTTCACACAGCTCCCAGTTATTAGAGGGTCTCTAAGGCTACAGATATATTTCCAGACCCCACTTAGCCAGGCACAGGGAGTTGATCAATGCAGGGGAGGAAAGGCTCCTCAGAGGTGATAGAGATACCTGCCACCACAGCAGCACTAGCTGATCTGTTACTGACAAATTCTCTCCCTGGGATATGAATCTCCACAGTCCCTCCAACTGTTCTGGGGCAGACAAGAGAGAGAGACAAAAAAGGAATTTCCAAAAAGGATGCAGCTTGCAGAAAATATAAGTGTTTGAAGACCTGTCCTGCTTTGTCCGGTGTTTCAAGGTCAGCTTTCATATTTGTGTAGCTGAACATGAATGAGCAGCCCTGATCTTGTTTTCTTACAGATATAACTTACCGCATGTGGCTACATGTGGTTCACCTCTGTCAATCACTTCTTTTGAATCGCAAGGTGCATCCAAGGACATGCAGAAATGCAGCAGAAATCTAATCTTTAAATTCTTGTTAGTATTGTTGCAGTCAAATTGGCATTCCTTTCAAGCTGATTGGAAATGTTTTTGTTTTATTTATGTCTTTTCTTGTTTACTGATCATCACCATGTTGCACCCAGATGAGTCAATATTTCTGCTGTGAAATCAAAGACATGCACTTTTTTTTCTTAGCTTAACACCAAGAAGCCAAATCAAACAAGTGGGAAAAGAAAAATCACGCAACATGTAACATTTGCCAAAACATCGGCCGTTGGTAAACAGGCCTGGGTGATAGAAATATATATATTTTTATTTTTTGAAAACAAGTCTCTACAATGATGCAGTTATATTCATGTGTTATTTTCAGATGGATGATTTTACAGCTGATAAAAGTTTCTGACTCCAGGTGTAAAGTGCCATAATTAACACATCGGTAGCTCAGCTTTATGCACAATGAGCCTAATAAACATGTTGAGGTTAGATGTTTATATTGGTTGCAAAAATTAGCCTTTGAAAAATACATTTTGGTTTTCAGACAAAATAAACCATTTCATTTATGTTGGATTCAGTAACAAGTAAAGTTAAGTGGAGTTTTCTTGAATACATGACATTCAGCAGTACTCTCAATAAGTCATCTAAATAAGTCAATGGGAATTTCTTTAATAAGAGTTTGCTGATGAATTAGAGCGCTGGTCTCTCTATCAGCACCCGACATGACACGAACAAACACCAAAGCAGTCTCCTTTCTCTCTACACAGTTAAAATCCATCCAAAAAACACATTTTCAAAATAAGGCCAAGGTAGAAGAGAAATCTGATGACTCTTCTGCTGCATGTATACCCTTTCTAGTAGTTTGTTAAGAGCATGTAAACTCATTCCCCGATTTCCCAAGAAACCTGGTTTCTCTGAGTAACCTGATTACTTAAGTGCATGTAAAGTCATTTTTAATGATACAGTGTTACATGGATGTATTAATAAGTATCCATAACAATCAACATGACAAAATATATAATACTTGATAAAGATCTGTACTCACTTTTTGACCAATTAAATGCCAAACGCACTATCTGGATTTGTTTTCTGTTATTGAATAAATAGCAGTCTTTGCTTTTTTTACAGCTGGTGGTTCAGTCTGAGGTCTTGCATAGATTCTCACTTGTCTGTCTCTTTTCAGATACAATAGATGTGTCAACCAGTGTGTATCAGCAATATGGAAAAAATAGAAGAAAAAAGACTGGATCAGTGTTCACTGATGGCCTGTGGCTATCTAGCCTGCTGCCTCCCCAAAAAAAAAGGGTCTGTCTTTTGTGATTTTCAGTCTGTGATTGGCCAGTACAGCACTTTCCCATCTGCTCTGAGTGTCCTTCCTGAGACTAATCAGATGGATAGGGTACCTCATATAAGAAGCAAAAGCAAAAAGGCTCTTGTGAAGGGGAATGTTTCTTTGTACTTGAGATAAATCTTAAAGCAACTTCTCTGTAAGCAGGATCAAGAGCGTTTTTTTTTTTTTCCTTTTACAGCTTTGAAGACAAACATATTGTACCCTCAATATCTTTACTGGCATTGTTGTGCATGAACATGCTAGAATAGTGCTTTCCATTGAATCCATAAATTTCTTTTGTGAACTGAATTGATAATTTTTCAACTTAAGAACGTGAAGGTTGTTTACATGCAGGATGTAAGAGGGAGCTAAATGGCTAAAATATCTACTTCCAGCAACACATCCAGCATATTTTGATGTACATTGAGTACTGAGTATTGAAAGTAGGGATAACTAATTCAGATGTCTGAGTTTCTTTTCTTTTATTATTCTTATTATGCACCTACGGTTTGTTAGTTCAATTTGTGCTGTAACAATGTTATAGATTAGGCTTGTTGTTATTGTCTAACATTCATGGGCACCAGCTGCTGAGAAATTAGGTATTTTCACTGAAAACTGAGTCACTTTGGGTCTTTGAATGACAGTTTGAAGGGCCACCTCAGGCTCTGGGACGTACGTTTAATGTCAACTTCACTGACATCTTCCAAGTGTTTGTTTTCCCAAGTTGAAAGACATGAAGACAGCGTTGTCCTCAGAAATCCAGCCTACTTGCTAGTTTGCAAGTGTATACTGTTTTTGTGATGTTGCTTGAACTTGTAGTGGAAGAGTAATAAGTCTGTAGCTAGTGTGGATCTGAATATTATCAATATTAGCATATTATCAGCTGTGTTATGTTATGTTATAATGTACATCTGTATGATACGCTCTTGTCCTAGTAAATAGTATTACAAACCTTAAAGACTATACCTTTTTAAATGATAACAGAAGTCATGAGTTGCATTAACTGACATGCTGGTTTGTGAGCGTTTGTAGGCTCCACATTCATACAGAGAAAGAACTTCAGACAATAGAAAGAATCATCCATTCACTGTCCACATTTTGAAATAATGTTCACCATCTTAGTTTAGCATGTTGGCATGCTAACATTTTTTAAATATATTATGCTATAGTTGAGGCTGATGGAAATGGCAGTTTGCAGGTCACAAAAACAAAACTTTGGACTACAGTAACAATTCACCATGAATGGAACAGTAAATGTCAACCTCATGCTGGCACTAAAGAGAAAAGTCATGGAGCCACTAAGGCAGATAAAGATTCACCATATTGCCAGTTCTAGTCCAACCACAACTTAAATGTCTTTCTTTTCATGTTTTCTCTTATCAAAGTACTACAGTAACTACAGTATGGTATTATTGTTTTACTCAGCTGCATTTCTCAGGCTAAAATGCATGATAAACTAATCTGGCCCTAAAATAGTCCCTGAGAACTTATACTCCGTAAAGTCTCCCACACAGACAGACAGCACCTTCATAACACTGAAACTTATTTCCATGTCACAAAATGTTAAAATCTCTGGCAGAACATTAAGAAAGATCCTCCCTCTTCCCAAATATTATGTGTATATATAAAACCAGTCTACAAAGAAAACTGAAGAGCAAGGCATTCATCTCTTCCTAAACTAATTAGTCAAGGCTTCAGGCATTTATTGTTAGAAAGCTTATTGGATGTGCTCTGCATTCAGAATGACCTGAAAATCTATTGTACTGTATGAGGAGCATACATGAATTCATGCAACTCTGGCAAACTGAGTTGTACTGTATTAAAGTATGCACTGAATTGGTGATTCACTTAGTTACTTTTTCTTCAGCATGATTATGATAACCATGCTTTTTATAAAAACTGTCCTTGTGTATATACTGTGTCATTTTGTGTGTTTTATCTTTATGTTGGTAGTTTGTACATGTCTGAGCCTGAGCCTGCACTTTACTGTCTGTGGGCGAGTGAGTGGGTGAGTGCAGATTACTCTCAAAATAGAGAAGAAAGGGTTTACATTCATAAATGCTGGCTGGCAGCTTGAGATTGAGACATTTAGAACATTATAGGCTGCTGTTCATGTAACATTTTTTATATATATATATATATATATATATATATATATATATA